>PVIW01006614.1:0-84443 GCA_004026585.1 Noctilio leporinus
GTAGTGGAATCACTGGATCAAAAGGCAGTTCCATTTTTAGTTTTTTAAGGAAACCCCATACTGTTTTCCACAGTGGCTGCACCAGCCTGCATTCCCACCAACAGTGTATGAGGGTTCCCTTTGCCCCGCATCCTCGCCAACACTTGTTGTTTGTTGATTTGCTGATGATTGCCATTCTGACAGGTGTGAGGTGGTATCTGATTGTAGATTTAATTTGCATCTCTCTGATGATTAGTGATGTTGAACATTCTTTCATATGCCTCTGGGCCCTTTGTATATCTTCCTCAGTGAGTTGTCTGTTCAGGTCTTTTGCCCATTTTTAATTGGGCTGTCTGTCTCCCTGGTGTTGAGTCACATTAGTTCTTTATATATTTTGGAGATCAGACCCTTGTCTGAGGTATCATTGGCAATTATGTTGTCCCATACAGTTGGTTCCCTTTGAATTTTGCTGATATTTTCTTTAGCTGATCAGAAACTTTCAATTTGATATAGTCCCATTTGTTGATTTGTTCTTTTATTTTCTTTGCCCTTGGTGAAATATTGGTAAACATATTTCCACATAGGATATCCAAAAGTTTACTGCCTATATTTTTCTCCAGGACCTTTATGGTGGCACTGTTTATGTTTAAATCCTTTATCCATCTTGAGTTTATTCTGGTGTATGGTGTAAGTTGGTGGTCTAGTTTTATCTTTTTGCATGTTGCTGTCCAGTTCTTCCAACACCATTTTGTTGAAGAGACTGTTTTCACTCCATTTTATGTTTCTTCCCCCTTTGTCAAATACTAGTTAACCACAGAGCCCTGGGTTAATTTCTGGGCTCTCTATTCTGTTCCATTGATCTATATATGTCTATTCTTATGCCAGTACCAGGCTGTTTTGATGACAGTAGCCTTGTAGTATTGTTTGAAGTCCAGTATTGTTATTTCTCCTACCTTGTTCTTCTTTCTCAAGTTTGCTGTGGCTATTCGTGGGCAGTTTTGGCTCCATATAAATTTTTGAAGTATTTTTTCTATTTCTGTGAAATCTGTCATTGATATTTTAATTGCGATTGCATTGAATCTATAGATTGCTTTGGGCAGTATGGACATTTTAATGATGTTAATTCTTCCCATCCATGAACATGGTATATGCTTCCATTTATTTGTATCTTCCTTGATTTCTTTCTTCAACGTTCTGTAGTTTTCTGAGTACAAGCCTTTTACCTCCTTAGTTAAGTTCATTCCTAGGTACTTTATTTTTCTTGTTGCTATGGTAAATGGGATTTGTTTTTTTGCTTCTATTTCTGTTGTTTCATTATTGGTGTACAAAATTGCTTTTGATTTCTGGATATTGACTTTATACCCAGTTATTTTGCTAAATTTGCTTATTAGGTTGAGTAAGTTTTTGGTGGAGCCTATTGGGTTTTCTATGTACACTATCATATCATCTATAGATAATGACATTTTTACTTCCTCTTCTCATTTGGATACCTTTGATTCTTTTTTCTTCTCTGATGGCTATAGCTAGAACTTCCAAGACAATGTTGAATAGAAGTGGAGAAAGTGGACAGCCGTGTCTCATTCCTGATGTTGTTATTTTTGTTCTTTTAGCAGATAATCAACTTGTAGGTATCCAATTACAAATTTTGTATCTCACATCTCAGTTTGGTTTACTGTCTTGTTTGCTGAAGGTTATCATTAGCATGTATGGTTCAGAGTGAAACATGTTTGAACAGAATTTATACACAAAATTTTGGAATTGTTTTCTTTCCTTTTTGGATTAGTTCTCACCTTTATTAGATCACCTCACTTTTAATCTGTCTGCCGCTGTTCACCTGTACTGTCATTGTTTATTTTTAAAAATGTGGGGGAAAGCAGTCAAAAAAAATATGAACTCCCAGAAAAAAAAAAAATAATCTATGGGATAAATGTACAACAGCATGATCATAGTTAATAATACTGTGTTGTATATTTGAAAGTTGCTAAGAGAGTAGGTTGTAATAGATCTCATCACAAGAAAGAAAAAGTCTGTAATTATTTATGGTAAAATATATTACTGAGACTTATTTTACAATAAGTAAATATTGAGTCATTATATTTGTACATTTGAAACTAACATAACATTATGTCTTGATTATACCCCAATACAAAATAGTCTGGAAATGTCTAGGTTTATAGTGTTTACTGGAAGTGAGTTCAGGTTCTGTGGGGGATGATTGGATTATATCAGAAGTAGGACACTGATCGTTGTCCTACTTGAAACACAGGAAGCTCTAAATGCTCTAGAATATTTAAGCCTTTGGGGCTGGTTACCTTGTTCTTTAAGAGGTTATAAGTTTGCTTCATCACCACTTTCCCAAATGTCTATCAGTAAATGGAGCCTGAGGTAGAAAGTCCCTCTGAGACTGCAGGAATCCTACTGCTACATAAATATTTGAAGAAGCAGAGAAGTTTCAATGTATACTCTTGCTTTAATGCCAATAATAATGAACCCCTCAGAAAAATGGTCAATAAAGTGAGACAATTTACCAGTTAAGGGTATTTCTGAATTAAACTCCCTCTCCTCCATTCACCTAAATTGTTTGATAAATATTGTAGATCTTGTATCATAGACTTCTTTTTACATAAAGATTGGATTGTCAATAGGAATATAATTAAATCCATGTTTTCTAATAGTAGTGATGCTTCTGAACCAGTCATTCATACCACCTTACTTAACAATTTCACTAATAGAATTTGCAGGATAGATTAATAGAACTACAGACTGAACACACAGTCACAGAGGTAAAAAAGGTAACTGGGGTAAAATGAATGAATTTTAAATATAAGATTTTACTACATACATGGAAGAAAAAATGATTATAAAAGTATATAAATATTTAGCCATCTAAATAAAAAATACTATGGCATATATAAACTATCTAAGAAAGATAGTTATGTGTTTTATCAAGTAAAAGATGTAAAACTGATGCAGAAAATCTGTGGAAATGTGTGGTGTGTGCACAGACATACACATTTCTGTACATATACATAAGGTTTTCATTGACTTTTTAAGCAAGAATTCTAGTAGAAGGGGAATTTAACTAATATCATTTATTTCTGTGACTTCTCTTTTCATGTTATTCTAATTTATCAATCCTACTGAAAAGCTTAATAACTAAGGTTTAGTTTCTTACTGAATATCATTTTCATTTTTATTATTTAATCCAATATGAATTTTATTAGACTTGCTGAAATTTAACACCAGTTTCTTTGCAATATCCTAATGAGTTTTCATCACTGTGGGGCACTGTATATTGCTATCAGATTAGTAGGTGGAGCACATGTTAGTTATTAGACTTCCTATAAATAATGCATATTCACTTATGCTGTGCCAGTCAATACTGAACATTTCTTAAGGAAAGTAGAGATTATAAAGTTAAAGAATAAAAGGAACCAAGCT
Organism: Noctilio leporinus; assembly: GCA_004026585.1. Lineage (NCBI taxonomy): Eukaryota > Metazoa > Chordata > Mammalia > Chiroptera > Noctilionidae > Noctilio > Noctilio leporinus. The sequence goes on from PVIW01006614.1 coordinate 3,421, forward strand.
GACGATCAGAAAAGGAGATGCTGATTTTTTTTTTTTTTTTTTTTTTTATTTCTTAGACTATGAATATCTGCTAAGTGTTAAAACACTCTGGGCAAATATTTATATTACACTTTGATATATAAACATTTAACAACTTAGCATTCAAAAGTGAGTTAATTGGAGAGGTTTTCAGTAAGCTGTAGCAGGAAGAAACATGGCCAAACTACCTATGATTTAATTCTCTAGGTTTTATTTTATATAAATCAAATAGAATGATATTTTTTTTTTAATGGCAATGTTCACTACTGGTTAAAGCGTAAGACAACTGATTTCTCATTCACCATCAATGATGCATAAGTCGGTATAACTTTTTTGGTGGGAAATTAGGCAAATATAAAGCTAATATCATAAGAGCTATAACTTCCATCAGATAAAGTAATTTCCCCTCTGGAAACAAGTGTTTTCTTGCTTAACCCAAGCACACAGGATGAGACATTAGATACACAGATGAAGGTCATTTAAGTAAGGCTCAGGGCAAGTTTCAGCAGAGGTGACTGTATCTGCTCCACTAACATTCTCCTACTGTGACTTTTGTGTCATTTGAGGCACTCCACCATCCAGGCCATGGGGGAGACCAGATGTACATTGTGGGAGGCGGGAGCAGGCAGGTTTGGAACACATTAAAACCCTCTCGAGCCCCATCTCAGCTCTGTTTTCATCTGCTGAGTATTTTGTTTTATTTTGTTGTTATTTGTTGTTGTGAAGCATAAGTTAAGTCACTTACTTGAAATTGGTAGGAAGAAATATCAATACCAATGGGTAACCAATGGAAATTTACTCCCATGATTTCTTACGTATGACTTTGAACATTTTCAAGATTATGAATAAGGGCATAAGTAACACATTCAAAACTTGTTAGGAATTCATTTTACCAAATCATTTACTAAAAATGTGAAATACTGTCATAAGAATAGGGAGATTTACATAATAATCTCTCAAATAAGAAACAATTTTACTCCTGGAGGATACAATTTAGAAATAAATATAAAAGACTACATTCAAACTTCTAATGTATCTTATGCTTTTCATGAACAGTACTGAGCTGAATGGTTATACAACTTCAGGGTCATCTTTCAGGTGGTTTTCTTTGTAAAATTTCTGCCTGGAGTTAATAAGAGAATCCTTCCACCAACATCTGTTTTGAGAAACCCATAGCTTTTAGTTTATTTCATTATTTTTCCAGTAAAACTTAAGTATTTCAGGACTATTAAAGTCACAGCTTAAAAAAAATTGCCAAACCATGATTTAAGGTCTACTACAAGCCTATATATATTATGGGAGAAAAACCAGTGGGGAAATAATTGGATCAAGTCCTCCCAGTTAGAAGTGTGATAGAGGTGTGATACTTGCCAAAAACTTTGGGGAAAAAACGTATCTACACATCACTTTACAAAAAAAAATTAGACAATATGAGGCTAACATCTTTCTACCTTTCCCAAAAGATAGGACACTATAGCAATTCTATAGACTGAATTGTTATGTTTCATGTTTAAATACACAAAGAAATGACATAGGTCATAGGTGATTTTCCTTTATGTCCTTTTAACATTTTCTTAAATATTTTCACTGTGTGAATTTAGAATTATATCAGAAAGTGGTGTAATATTTGCTTCTACTATTTATCACAATTTTTGGCTTACTCAAGAAGAATGTATTGTATTTACCCATATTTTAACTCCTTTTTTGTTGTTCTTTCTTCCTATTGTTATAAGATTTCTTTTAAATAATTTTCATTCTGTTTAAAGAACTTTCTTTAGTCATTATTTTTCAGGGTAAAAATGCTGTTGACAAGTTCCCTCATTTTTCTCCATTTAAGAGTTTCTTTCCTGACTTCAGCCTCATTCTCTAAGGGTATTTTTAACTAGATAATAGATTCTGGTTTGATTGATTTTTCTTTTAGTATTTCACAATTCTTGTGTCACTTTCTCCTCACCTCCAAGGTTTTACAATGAATAATCTGGAATTCTAATTCTTTTCAACACTTGTTAAGCTCTTCCACTTCTAATATTTTTTTCTTTGTCTTTAATGGATCAAAAAACTTTGGTACATTTACACAATGGAGTTCTATGCAGCTGAAAGAAAGAGAGAACTCCTACCATTTGTGATAGTATGGATGGAACTGGAAAATATCATGCTTGGTGAGATAAATCAGGTAGCAAAAATTAAATACCACATGTTCTCACTTAATAGAGGAGACTAATGAACAAACAAACAAGCAAACAAAACAGAACCAGAGACATAAAAACAAGGAACACACTTTCCATGTGCGGGGGTGTGGTGGGGGAGAAGGAGGCAAAGGAGGGGAACTGCTTAGCAAATAACTAGCATGGACGTGAACAACATGTGGGATTGACTGTGCGAGGGGGGAATAGCAGGGTGAAAAGGGGAAAGCAGGGGGATAAATGTAATATAACAATGAGATAAATGTAATATAACAATAAAAAACAAAACAAAATTATGAAAAAAGAAGTCAGTAGTTTGATTATGATTGTTTTGATGTGGAATTCTTTAGATTTATCTTCTTTGGAATTCTAAGTTTCTTGAATTTGCAAATTCATATTTTTTGCCACACTTGAGACATTTTCAGCCATGATTATTGGGTTGGACAAAAAGTTTGTTTCTTTTTTTCCTTAAGGTGGCTCCAGCAGTGCTTAGTTGGTTTTAACTTCATTTGAAACAATTTTGTTAAATTGTATGGGGACAGCTGTCAAAGCAGTGTGCATTTAAAAAATATATCAAAATTGGTGAATTTTTGTGTATTCATTTTAATATTGAAGATGGAAGAAAATAAACAACATTTTTGACATGTTATGTTTTTTTTTTATTTCAAGAATGGTAGAAATGCCTGAAACACACACATAAAAAAGATTTGCCCAGTGTATGGAGAAGGTGCCGTGATTGATTGAATCAAATGTATTTATTGAGAACAATCAATGTTATATCATGCAGGAGATAGCTGACATACCCAAACTATCCAAATCAATAAAGTTATTGGTGAGAATGAAAAATGTCTTGTCTTTTACAGAAAAAAAAAAGGACTTTTTGACCAACCTAATACTTTGAGTACTTTTTAAAAAAAATCCTACTACCAGTCTCAGCTTTCCCCCCTTCTTTTGTGAGTCTGATGATATAAATGTTAAATTTTTGTCATGATTATATTCCTACAAGTTCCTGAGGCTCTGGTTTTTTTTGTTGTTGTTGTTGTTGTTGTTTTGTTTTTTGTTTTAATGAGCAAAATGAAACCAGAGGCATGGAAACAAGGAACAAACTGACTCTAACCAGAGAGGTGGGGAGAGGGGAAAGAAGGGGAAAGGTTTAGTCAAGGAACTAATATGAATGGCCCAGGAACATGGACAACAAGGTAGGAACTGACTGTGGGAGAGAGGATAGGGTGAGTGGGGCAGGGGAGAGCAACGGGGGGAAAAATGGGACAGCTGTAATACAACAACAATAAATTAATTAAAAAAAATTATCCCTGTTGTTCAGATTGAATAATTTCTGTCATTTTATATTCCAGGTCATATAATTTTTTTTTCTTTCTATTCTGCTGGGAGCACATCTATTGATTTTTAAATTTTGTTTTTTGTGTTCTTCTGTTCTTAAATTTACATTTGATTATTCTTTATACCTCTTCTTTTCTAAGACATTCTTGGCTTTTTTTCCCCATTTGTTTTAAGAATGTATTTGCTAAAATGTTATCATATGCCTGCTTTAAAATACCAATCTGTTATTTTAATGCTGACATCTGTTGATTATCCATTTTGGATCTTCCTGGTTCTTAGTATGACATTATATGAGACTCTGGATGTTATTCATACCTATTTTACCTGGTTTCCCCTAACACAGCTCCATGGGGTTGGTGGGGGTAGAAGTCCCAATCTTGTTACTGCCAGTTGAAGATACAATTCCAGGCTCCTTTTGACACCTGAGAAATGGAAGGTATTCATTAATGGTGAATGAGGATGGAAGTTGTAACTCTCTACTTATACTACCCTGGCTAGGAGAGGAGCAGTTCTTGGTTACTGCTTCTGCTCCTATGTGACCGCCACTGATTCCATGCAGGGATTTGTCTTGTGCTGTTGGCAGTTGAGGGAAGTCCTGACACTCACTCTCCAAGGACTACCCTGATAGGAGGAACCCAGCAGGAGAAAGAAGAAATGGAGTTCAAACTTCTCTGTGTTCTCAACTCTCACCTGAAGGGAAGGACCTTGTTATTACCTAATTGACAAAAAAGTCTCAGGTCCTTGCTGAAGTTTCTAACGCTGTTCTCATTGCAGTGTTGGGATGCCCCATTTCAGCTCTGTGAGGATGAAGTTATAGGCTCCATGCTTAGCTTTGCTAGTATGCATTGAAATGGGGTCAGATTCTTCGTCATGCTTGATTGGAATGGAACAATTTTCTAAAAGTTTTTTATCTTGCTCAGCTACCCACTTTCTGGTGCTTAGATGAGAGATAGTGGGCTTTTGGTGGAGTGTTTTTCTGCACACACTAGCATTTACAGGTTGCCAGCTTCTTCAGCTCCAAATCTGACAAATATGAGGCAAAAATTAAAATTAAAATTAAAATCCATGAAATTGTCACCATCTGGTTTTCTATCTCTCTACCTTCCAGAGTCCACTTATGTTTGTTGTTTGTGTCCAGGTTTTTAGTTGTACTTCATGTGAAAATTAGGAAAAAAGTACCTCTAATCCATCTTCCAGAAAACAAAATTCTTAGACACATTGATTAAGATTATTATTAAAAAAAGATTATTATTCATACAATGGAAGTTAACCTACTAATTTAATTTTTCTTACATCATTTGTCTGTTTCCTTTTTCTTCATTGTCTTTTACAAGTTTAGTTTACCTGCTTTTTTGTATTATTAATTATAATTTTTCTTGTGTCATTTTAGGGGTTGTCTTTGAGTAATTCATTATTGTCTAACTTCAAGTGTTATTATACTACCTCAAATATACTTTAAGAATCTTACAACAGCCCTGGCTGGTGGCACACTGGATAAGGCACCAAACTGCAAACCCAAAGGTCGGGGGTTTGATTCTCAGCCAGAGTAGAGAACCAGGTTGAAAGCCAGGTCTTCAGCCAGGTCCACAGCTGGAGGCAGGTGAAAGGCAACCATACACTGATGTCTCTCTCCCTCTCTGCCTCTCTCCTGTACCCTCTCTCTAAAAATAATAAATAAAATCTTTTTTTTTAAATTTTACACGAATATACTTCCATTTCTCTATTTTTAATCTTTGTGCTATTGTTTTTGCATAATTTACCACTCTATATGTTATATATTAACCAATGCATGCCATTATTTATTTTAAAGATTTATTTATTTATTTATTTATTACTTTCAGAAGGAGAAGGAGAAAAACATTGTTGTGAGAGAAAAACATTGATAGGTTGACTCTCATGCACACCCCAGCCAGGGATCAAAATCACAACCCAGGCACAAGCAGAATCAGACTGGCAGCTTCTTCCTTAGTAGAACAATGCCCCATCAACTGAGCCACACTGGTCAAGGTACATGCCCTTATTTTTTATAAAAGTTACTTATCTTTTAGTAAAATATTTTTAAACTTACTTATGTAGCTACCATTTCTGACTTTCTTTTTGGCTTTGTGCATGCCAATGTTTCCTTCTGAAATCATTTTCCTTGTTCTTAAAGATCTTCCCTTAACATGTCTTGCTAATAACATCTCCAGCTGATGAATTCATTCAGTTTTTGTATATATGGAACACTATTTGGTTTTTAATTTTAAAAGAGTTTAAAGTGTTTTTTTTTATTTTCATAGTTTTATTCTTTTAATATATTAAACATATTCCTTCACTGAGTTCTAGTGTGCTTTATTTCAAACAACATGTCTGCTGTTATTCTCATGATTATTTCCTGTGTCTATTTTCTTTTTCATTGAATGATATTTTTAAAGATTTTATTTATTTTTAGAAAGAAGGGAAGGGAGAGAGGTAGAAAGGGAGAGAGACATAAATGTATGGTTGCCTTTCACCTGCCTCCAGCTACAGACCTAGCTGGAGGCTTGGCTTGCAACCTGGTTATGTGCCCTGGCTGAGAATCGAACCTGTGACCTTTGGGTTTGTAGGCTGGAGCCTTATCCACTGTGCTGCCTGCCAGCCATTGAATGATTTTTGAAGTTTAGCTTTATCTCTATTTTTAAACAAGCTGATTATGATCATCTTTAATAGAATTTGCATCTTAGTTTGTGTGTGTTTGTATTTGTGTGTGCTTTTTGGATCTGTGGGTTTATAATTTTCGTCAGATTTGGAACATTGTTGGCCATTATTTCTTCAAATACCACCACTCCCTATTTGGAAAGTCTATTTCACATCTATTTGGGGGCATGAAATTTTTCCAAGAATCCATCACTGATGCTGTGTGTTTATTTTTTTCCAGTTTTTTTCCATATGCTTCCCTTGGGATATTGTTTTGTTATGTGTTAAGTTCTTCTCTTCTAAATTAGTTTTAGTACACTTTTATTTTATCTAGTAAACATTTCATCCCAGACCTTGGAATTTCATGTGTCTTTTTATATCTTGCATATCTCTTCTTAATGTGTTTAATCTTACCTTTTAACTGCTTGAACATGTGATATTTATTCATAATACTTATTTTAATATTCTAATCTACAAATTCTGCCATCAGTGTCATTTTGGGGTCAATTTTATTCAATTTTGTTGTGTTTTTCTGCATCTTTACATATCTAATAATTTTTAGTTGGATGTCAGTCATTTTAGATTTTATTGTTTTGGTTGTTGGGTATAGTATATATTTCTGTTTCAAGTATATTATTGAGTTTTATTTGCAGATATGTTTAAGTCATTTGCAAATAGTTTTATCCATTTGGATCATGTATTTAACAGAGCTGCATTTTCTAAAGTTAATTTTCCTCCAGTAATGGAGCAATAAGATCTGAGTAGTCTAACTAATGCCCTCTGCCTTACAAGACTTTCCCCCCAGGCAGTGCTTTTCACTCACTCTTCCCTGTAATACCTACAGGTGATTTTTTTCCTGGACTTGTGTACTTTCCTCACATGCATGTTAATCGTTCCTCAACTGAATACTCAGAGAAATCCCTGGACTTCACTCTCTGGACACCTCCCTCCTCTTTCATGCTCTGCTCTATGAAACAGAGCCTTCTAGGTTCATCAGACTCTCAGTTCCATCTGCTTAACTCAGGGAAATATTCAGGCTTGCTCTGACTTTTCCTTTCTTCCCATAGTCTGGAAGATTATAGGGCATATAGGACAATTGTAGTGCTCCCCTCATTTGTGTTCTGTTTCTAATGTTCAATATTTTAATTGTCATTGTACTACTATAATGTCATCTGTATGTTTGTTATTGCTATTGATGCTGTAATGTTTCGGTAAAAGGTAAATCCATTGTCTGGGTCTCCAGTTTGACTTAAAAGTTCTTGCTTTACTTCTTTGGTTTCATTCTTTAAATTGTTTTTATTACACATGCTTGAAAAGTATGTACTGTCATCTTAAAATTTGTATTTAACTTTATAAAAAATAGCTTTAATTTATCCATGGTATTGAATTTTATCTGTTGCATAATACCCCATCATTTTTAACATATTTTAGCCGATTCATATACATTCATTTTGATAGAAATTTGTTATTTCTATTTTGAGAAAAATGTTATCAAATCTCTATACATATCTTCTACTATACATATATAAGATTTTCTTATATATACAAACCTAAAAGTTAAATTACTTATGGGGTAAGTGGGCATTTAAATGTGGGTTTTCCAAAGTTTGTGTAAATGGTATACTACCAGCAACAAGTTTAAGTGCTCCTGCAGACACATGCTTCCAGCACTGTGTCTCATGATACTTTTGAACTTTTTACCAATTGAATTTGTGTAAAATGGCATTGTATTTTGGTCTTGATTGGCATGTGAATGACTTTCAGAAGAACCAACCTATTAAGTATATTATCCTATTATTAAATATTATTCATCTCCCCAATTTTTGTATTAGTAAACATATTTTAACATATTTTATTATTTTACTTACAGAAGTATTTTATTACTCTTGTTAGATTTCAATATTATTCCTGGGTTTTATTGTGAAGTTATGTTTTCTTTAATTACATTTTCATGTTTGTTTTTGGTATATATACTTTATATTTTATATGATATAAATTATATATAAATATATAGTATATGTATAGTAAACATATGGCTACACAATATAAAAATCATATTAATGGATATTATTTTATAAATATGTTGTATAAAATATATTTTAAAATTTTAGATGAATTTCATAGCCAACTACTTTTTAGATGACATTTCAAGTTTGTTGTACATTTATTTTCCCTGACTCTTGGTTTTCCAATGATCATAACTATTTGAACCTCACTATCCTAAAAGGTTCTTTAAAAAAAATAATAAAAAGATTAGTTCTTGCTTCTTGATTCTCAGCTGTTGTCTAGAAATTGATTTAAAAAAAGTAACTTCTGTGATGATAAGGCTGTTAATGGTTGTCAATCCTTCTAAATATTTTGTTTTATTTTACTAAATATAACACAGTGATATACATGAATCTTGAATAGAAGGAAATAATAATTATGTATGCATTTGGTACATGTCTTGTATCAAATAATTAAATAATTCCCTGACTATATAGGAAGCCAAACATAATAGTGAGTCCTATAATCAGTAAATTTAATAAAGTCTTTATGTAGTGATGAAGTCACCAATAATTATTGAGTTGAGGAAGTAGATCTGGGTCATGAAAAGGGACACATGCTAATTCATTTATTCATTTATATTCCATAAAAATTGATGAGGTGCCTTCTTTGGCCTAGAAGTGTGCCAGGGTGTGAGGTATATTAAAGATGCTTTAGGCTTGCTAAATCAAAGCTGCTTTCTCACAAGTGCCTACCAAGTTTATTTCTGGGCATCACAGCAGACTCAACAGAGATGGCCTAATATTTTTATAATTAGTCAAGAGACATATTTGGTATATAAATTCAAAATTTGTTTATTTAAGAAATGGTATGTATTATGAGTGTGGCAGTGATACAGATTTCTAGAACTAAAGATAACTTAGAAGTTATCTTGTTCAAGTCCTTTATTTTATTGGCTATATGACTTTCATGGTTTAGATGAGTTGAGAAAAATAGCCTGTATAGTTAGGCTGACTTGGTATAATCTCAGGACCCTTCACTTATTTTCTGTATTATAGAAACATAGACAACTGACTTGATTTTCATTTAAATTTATTTCTAATTTCCAGTTCTCATTTATTAAATAGGAATATAGTTTTAGTAGTATCAATATTAAGTAAAATATATTAGTACATTGTGCAACACATAGTAAGCAAGAATTATTTACTAATAATGAACTATTAGCAGTGGCACCATGATCGGAGCCTGCTCTCATGAAAAAGGGAAGACACCAACTCCAAGCCCCCTTGTGTACATGAGTCAGTGATCATACTCCTAATCTCCTAAAATGAGTGAGGTATGTCAGATTTTAGGTCTTCTTATGAGTCCCCATTACCTGCTTTCTCTTTTCATGACTGAATTAAACTTCCATGGGACATGGCAATCAGATGTGGCCTTCTGACATGCCTTGACCTGTGAACTCTGCACAAACCTGACGTACAACATTTTTTTTTACCACAAGCCTCAAGTAATACAGTAAGAAATAAATAATAAAGCAATTAAATGAGTTCTTTCTTTTTATTTTCCTTCTCTATGAAATTAGCATGACCTGGTAGAGGCTGAGACTCAGGGATTCAAAATGAAGAATCTGTGGAGCAGACCCTCACCTAACTGCATGATGAATTGTTATTGTAAACTATTGAATTTTTAGGCTCTTCATTACCACAGAAATGACCTTTGTGAGCAACTATAGAATAACCTAGTAAAAGCTGATTAATACAGTGACTATTATATATATATATATATATATATATATATATATATGCATTGTTATTTATTTCCATGGCAGCAATTTCTATAAAACCTGTCAAGTATATAGTTGAATGTGGTGAATTTTATTTGGCAATTTTATTTGTAAAGTGCTAATCTTCTTTTTGGATTCAAGCAGAAAATATAAATGGATATATATTTTTTTCAGTTTTCAATCCAGATGTTTGGCAACATACAGACAGAATAGAATGTTAATAGGTTTGAAATAAAATTAAGTCAGACTGTTAGTCTCATTAGGGAAAATTGTATATTTTAAAATGAAAGAAATAGGAATTATTTTCCAAAGTGTAGCCTTTATTATTTTTTTTATCCTTACCTGAGGATGTTTTTTTGTTGTTGTTTGTTTCATTGCTTTTAGAAACAGAAGAAGGGAGAGAAGAAGGGGGAAAGTGAAAAAGTTTGATGTGAAAGAGAAACATTGTTTGCCTCCAGTAAGCACACAGACTGGGAATCCTTTGCGCCCAAACTGGGGATCAGACTCAACCTAGGTATGTGTCCTGACTGGGAATCAAACCTGCAACCTTTTGGTTATGGGACATGGATCCTATGAACTGAGTCACAGAGGCCAGGGCACCCTTACCCTTTTATTAAGGAGTTTCTCATTTGTTATCTGGTTGAAAACAGATTTATTCAGCTCAGCTCAAGCAAAGTTAAGCAGATACAATTATTGTAATATAAGTCACACAATAATAACTAATAAAAATACAGTAACACAGCTTTTGAAGATTTTGTAACAGTAAATATTAAATTCAAGAGACATAATGAATATATCATTGGTATAAAGTACCTTAAAATTAGAAATAGTATACAATTACTTAATGGAAAATAATAATCATCAGAAAAATAAGAAATTATTTAAAATGTCTAGTGGAGGTAAACCTTTGTCTGCTTTGTTTTATATTTTTGGTAATGAATTTCTGTGGGATGCAAAGTATGGCACATGGGACTTTAAATGTCATGGTGTAATTAAGTTTCTTAAATTCTTTTTTTTTCTTTTTCAGCCCTGACTGGTAGTGGCACAGTGGATAAGGCACTGACCTCCGAACCCAAAGATTGCTGGTTTGATTCCCCAACCAGGGCACATAACCAGGCTACAAGCCAGGTCTCCAGCCAGATCCATAACTGGAGGCAGGTGAAAGGCAACCACACATTGATGTCTCTCTCCCCCTTTGCCTCTCTCCCTTCCCCTCTAAGAATAATAAATAAAATATTTTTTTAAAGTCTGGGCCTTTGTGAAGTTTATATTCTAGTGAGAGCAAAATAAGTGATGAATGGTAAATATAATAAATGCATAAATGACTAGTAAGTGAGGTAGTATATTTGAAGGCAATAAGAACTTGGAAAGATAAAAAGAGCAATGAAAAGAAGATCATCAGACATGAAGATGAGTAGCTATATTACATTTAAAATCTGATTACTAGTAGGGGCCACATGGAAAAGATAACAGTTGAGCAAGCAATGAGGAATTTTAACATTTAGATATTTGAGGGAAATGAAACGGCTGGTGCAAACATTATTGGGTGCGAGACATAGAGCAAGAAGACCAGGTGGTTGGATCAGAGAAAGGTGGGGAGTAGGTCAGAAAGGTAAAGGGGTAAGAGTTCATTAGCTGCTTCTTCTGAGTGAGAAGAAGGGGTTGGTCACTAAAGTAATTTAAGCAGAAGAGAGCCATTATCTAATTTGGAAGTTATAAAGATCATTCTAGCTGTTGTGTTGAAAGGGTCACTCTAGCTTTGGGTGAGGAATGAGGGCACAGCATTCAAGAAGAAATCTCTTATAGTGAAGGTAAGAGATGGCGGGGCTGGAACCAAGATGTTAACACGTTATGATTGTCTTTTAAAGAGGAAACAGGGTTAGCTGACACACTGAATGTGTGTATGAAGGAAAAAGCAAAGTCAAGAATAACTTTAAGGTTTTTTATTCTGAAAAACTAGAAGGGTAGACCTGCCATCCTCTGCAATGGGAAGACTGTGGATGGAGTAGGCTTTGAAGAGGGTAGATGAGGAAGTCTGTGCTAAAAGATTTAATTTGGGATGTCAAGTAGACATTCCAGAGAGTTGGCAGCATGGATCCTGTTGTCAGTCTTGCACCTGCAATAACATACTACATCTCATTAGTGTGTGAATAATGACACTGTATAGCCTATTTCTGCAGAACATATTACATATTTAATGATTGGTTAATATTCATATTCTTGACATTTTACCAAAGTTGTTATTTTTTAGGATTTTTTGAGGAAATAGAAATAGGTTATACAAAGAGTTAACTTAGATGAAAATAGATTAGAATGTGCAAAAACTGATTAAACCAGGTCTTTCAAAACATTTAAAGTTCTTGATTTGTGTTAGAAGAAGCTCTCTATGTTATTTTTAATATAGCTTAGATTTTAATATTTCTCTGCAATTTCTATCACCATTTTATATGCCAAATATACTTGCTTCCCATATTACAAATTTCTAAAACAATAATTCTCTCATTGTTTTAGTCAAGAAGAACATTTCAGTGGGCCATAATTAAATCATAAAACAGCTCAAGACTGGGTTTATCCCATGTTTCTCTCACTCTGTAAGTAGGCTTAAGTTATTATTGATGAGGACATTAATTCTACGTATCCAAGTCAACAATGATTGTTAGACAGCTTTATGGAATGGAAATGCTGACATACCATTCAGGGTCCTTGATTATAGAGTGATATGAAATTTATTTGCAATATTTTCTCATAGTTAGTTTTATTTGCTAGGCTTATAGCCTTGTAAATAAAAGTGACAGATTTCCCAAAAGAATTAAATTTCAGCCTGTGAGTTTATTTTATGGAGCTCCTATTCTACCTGTGAAAGTACTTCAAGTGGGAGGTAATACAGGCAAATATAAAGCAACATCATATTTTATTTTATTAGTGTATTTTGTAACAATTCTGCAAATACACAAGCTTCAGAGATCATAAACACCCAAGGTCTTGAAGACTTTACCTTCCTATAAAGTGCTTTTTGAAAAGTGGTACTGCCTTTCAACCTATAAATACTCTGCTACACTTGAGAGAGCAAAGATTTATCTCTTCTCAATTTACAAGTAAATTCATTGTTAACCCACCTCACCTCTTCACCAATAAAGGCTGATTTATGATCAATGGTCAATGAGTCCATCTGAGGCAGTCTCTACTAAGCCTAAGAAAAGAAAGTATAAAAATCCTAGTAAATTGTGCACCATTTAATGTAGTTTAAATGAAGTGAGCTGTATTATACTGCATAGCACCAATCCTAAGGAAGCACTTAACTGTTACACCTTACATTTTTATGACAAGAACAATCACAGAAACCAGTAATTATTCCTCCAACAGAATATTGTTCACCTTATTTGGGAATGAGTCATGGCTGCATTACAGTCATCCCTCGCATAATCTTGAGAATTTCCTGTTTATAGTCACTTGCCCATTATTTCCTGAATTTCCTTTAAAATAATTTTGGGGTCAATGTTAATGTTTACATGAATATATTATTCCAGGCTAAATAACACAAATAAATAAATAAAATGAAATAACACAGTATGTATGTAAGAAGCAATGTTAAATCCAAGGCATTAAAATAGAGATAGTTTTGGGACTAACAAAAAGTTTTCTTGAGAATAGAAATATGCATTTATGGAATTATAGTATACATCTCAAGTCCTTCACCAGCTATTCCTTGAACACATATTCCTTGGGTTGGAAAACATAGTTGTCTTTCCTTAAAGCATACTTTCTAAGATTTAAATTTTCTAAAAGATCCTTCATTATTTCTTTGAGAGCATGAACAGTCAAAGAAACATGAAGAGGCTCATTATGTGACCCTAATACTTAATGGTCAAAGAATCTTACAGTTTTGGACCTGAGATAGATCCTTATGAGCAGTGATCTGTGTCCAGTGTTGTATGGTAAAAGAACATTGGAGGAATCCTGTATGCTGAGTCTTCTTCTTGGAAGTTGGAAAACCACACGGATGTTTAAAAGCTCTGAGGAGCTCTACAATAGAGAATTCTATTCAACTTTGCATGCCCCATTGTTCCTCACACATAAGGTGGGGCAAAAGTAGATTTGTGGTTGTGAGTATGCAAAACATGTTTGTATAATTATTTATTAATTATTATGTTATATTCCATATGGCCAACTGTGAACCTACTTTTTGCTTTACCCTGTATATTAATTGCATCATAGTTTTTTGTTGTTGCTAAGTTGCAATAAAATCCATTCACATGATGATACTATTAGGCTAATCCAACTACTCTTAAAATGAGGGAACTGAGACCCAGAAAGGAAACGATATGCCCATGATCTCTCAGGTTGCATCAAAGCCTAAACTAGATCTGGGATGCTTAGATTACCAATTTAGTGCACCTGGTGGGTTTCTGCTAAAGCCTTTGAGAGAACATAAAACATATAGGATCAGGGGGAATATAGGAAAACAGAGGAAAACGTGCTCAAATTTTAAGAACTCTTACTTGCCCCAATATTTTATTTCTTTTTAATGTTATATTAAATGATTCGAAATACATCCTTTTACTAGATTCATTTGACAATAAGGTGTTACACTTAGTAAATTATCCAGAAATGTGAGTTCTTTTTATTTAAACACAGAAAAATCAATTTGCATTTTCTTACATTAGTTTATTCCAGGTGCCCTAACAAAATACCACAGATTGGGTGGCTTAACCAATAGACATTTATTCTCTCCCATATCTGGATGCTGGAAGTCCAAGGTCAAGGCTTTGTCAGGGGTGGTTTCTGGCAAAGCTTCTCTGTTTCTGGTTTGTAGATGTCCACATTCATGCTGTGTCTCCACATGGCCTTTCCTCTGTCCTTATAAGGACAGAGAAAGCGCTCCAGTCCTTATTTCTCTCCAATAAGCAATTTAGGGCCCTTCCCATAAATCTTTATTTAACATTCATTATCTGTCTGAAGCCTTTTCTGAAATGCAAACACACAGTAGGGCTTCAACATAGGGGTCTTGAGAGGGTACAATTCAGGCTAAAACATTTCCTTAATATTTCTCATTTCTGCTATTACTTGTTGTTTTAGGAAACATTCCTGTTTTGTCCCTCTTCTCTCATGTTGTCCCAGGTTAGCCCTTTCTTTTCTGCTCCTTAATGTACCACACGTTTTAACAAGAAAACTCTTGTTTGAGAATAGGCTCAACAGTAGTCTTGAAGATTTTTGTTATAGGACTTATTTTCCTGCACAGGCCTGGCTGTCAGCTTTGGAATTGTGCTTCAAAGCCTGGCCTCTGTGCATGTGCTTTTCCAGCAAGCACCCAGTCACAATTTGCCTGTGGCCCTTCCATAATAATTAGATCATCAGTTGTGGTTTTACAGAGCGGGCTCCAGGGCGATATCCCATCTAGGACATGAGGCTTTTTATTTGTACCAGCATACTCCTAGTATCTGTTCAACTGTTCTTTAAAACATTGTCCTAAATGTTTCAGCAAAGAAGTATTGTTGCCCTGTGGTTAACTTGCCTGTTTCTTCTAACATTCTGATGGCTTACACCAGGGTACAAGTACAGTATGTGTTCACAGAATGTTGGTTCTGTTTCAGATTCATTGTGGCAGAAGAAGGAAGAAACAGTAAACAGACCAACCAAAAATAAGTAAGTTGTATTTGATTACTTTCTTAACAACCTTTACATTGTACATTATTACCATGTAATATAAATGACTAACATCTCTATTTTTCTCATTCATGCATTTTTATTGCTCCCCATAATTCTGAAGAGCAAGAAACAGACATAGGTCATTTTATGACTTGGCTAGGATTATACAGCTATGAAGTGGTTGAACTAAATTTAAACCTAATTGATTCAAACTGTAATTCAATAATTAATTTATTCAACACTGACTGCATGCCAAGCTGTGGTAATGCGATGGTGAGCAAAGAGAAGCACCAACTCTGTCTTTGAGAAGCATCAGGTGATAGAGACACAAACATTAATATGACAGTTAAAAGAATATGTTGTAAAATTTCAACTCCAAGCTGTACTGCTTACACAGGCCTATGTTGCAATGAGCACCAGTAGGAGGGGGCCTGCCAGTCATAACAGGGGTTAGAGATATTAAATTTTTGCATTTAAAATAAACTACATCTCCTAGATGGAAATTTTACTAGCCACCAAATCACTTGCTTGTAGAGAGGAATAATATATAAATCAAATTAATATACTAAGATCATATATATTTTTTTTTTTAGTTACTACAAGTTAGGATTGCAAACAAGTAAAAATATACAAAAACAAAATGACAGATCCCTAATATTGACCAGAAAACAACTATTTCAGACAGAGCTTAGGACACTCAAAGAGAACGGAGATTCGACCTGTCCTCCAGACACTGGTGGAAAGCCAAACACATTTATTATGACCAGGAGAGGTACCTACCAGGCTGTCATTGGCTGCAGTCATAAAGAAAGGGTGCAGAATTCAGGTAACAGGAATAAAGTAGTTAAGTCGTAGAAGAGCATCCTATTCACTGAAAGGAGCCAGAGAATGGTACAGGTTGTAAATAATTTTTTTAAAGTGTCCAGTTTGAGACTGATAACAAAGACAAAATGGGATACTACAATGACTGAATAATACTGAAAATAATTTTATGCTATTTAGTACATGTTATTACAATAAGAGTTCATTATAACATGCACCCAATTTCCAAAAAAAAACTACTTATGATTTGAAACAGATTTTAGTCTTTAATTCTTACTCTCTTGTCTCTATCTAAGGATATAAAGAATATCTCACCAAGTCCAGACAATGATTTTGATGTCTGATATGAAAGCTACGAAATGTGTGTGTGTCTGTCTGTACTCCATGACATCAGCCTGAAAATGCACCCTAAATTTTGCCCTTATCAAAAGCTAGATTTAAAGATTCCTCCTATTCTGAATATATTTTTGTTCACTATGCCTTGGGGAATAACATTCCTCAATTCCTCCATAACATCTAATATTGTACAGTACTACTTTTATTTCTTTCTATAACTATTTTTATTTATTTTATTTTATTTATTTATTTTAATACTTTTTTAAAAGATTTTATTTCATTATTTTTAGAAAGAGGGGGAAGGGAGAGAGGCAGAAAGGGAGAGATACATCAATGTATGGTTGCATTTCACCTGCCTCCAGCCACAGACCTGACTGGAGACCTGGTTTGCAACCTGGTTATATGCCCTGGCTGGGGAATCGAACCTGCGACCTTTGGGTTCGCAGGCTGGTGTCTTATCCTTTTAAATGTAACTTTTTAAACCATCCATTCAATACAATATTAAACACCTCTGAATACCATCTATTTATTAATTTTATTATTCAGCAAGATGTTGATTTTTCTTCTCTTTTAAGGGACATGTATCTTGTCTTGCCATAGAAGAGTCCAGAAAAATAAAATCCATGTAAGCAAGTGTTACCAGAACAGCTTTTGATGATACATGATTCCAACATGCCAGAAGAAAATTACATTGAAGATGATGTAGTCTAACTAGTAAGAAATATATTTGAAATTGAAAATTAAATATACTTTTGCATATCCTGATATCCTACTTCACTTGCTTCATTTGCATGCAAATAAGGGTTCAATAACTATTTTAATTGGTATATTCTCCCAAAAGCAAGAAAAGAAGATTCAAAATATATGTATTATTTTGTACAGGAAAGAATGTTAATATTCAGCAAATAATTACCTAATTTACATAGTGATTAGACTCATCTGCAATAAAGTATTTTTATAAATATACTGAGAGAACATTAGATGTGAAACCTGACAAGTGAAAAAACAAGGAAATCTAATAAGGAAAATTGTATGCAGGTGAAAAACTTCTAGTACATTATTTTTAATATAACTTTATTACTGATATCAGAATAATAAGCCAAATCCTTAAGCATTCCATGCATCATATTTGGTAGGTAAGATAGGAAAAGCAAATATAATATAGTTAAAAAAATATTGAACATGATCAAACACATCTGAAAGAGATAAATTCCTCAGGGAAGAATTTCCACCTACATAATTTCAAGTGGAGTAATCTATTTTCTAATTAGCAAGGAAAAAATCCCCTGTATATGACCTTGAATTTAAAATATTAGCTCAGAGGGAATATTTACGAACCAAAGGCTCAAATGCATAATGAAAATAGGGACATGACTTTTACTGTTGTTAAGGTTCTTTTTAAATCATACTTAGGCATAACCAGCCTATGTTGACTGACATTTATAGTATGGAAATTGGCTGGAATAAAAATGCAATGGCGTTTGAAATTAGAAAACACATTACTGAGGAGGCAGGTTAAATAGTTGTGATGTTCAAAGCCATTTTTCATGGTCTAAGCAATACCTTTGTTCTTTTTTATCAAGATTATATTCTAAATGAGTTTTACATATTGAAATTATTTTAGTTTTCTAATGTTTCTTTTCTTGTCATTATATATGTAGTTATTATTCATTTTAGAGAAATGTATTTTCAGCTTTCAGTATTTTAAGTATGATAAAGGAGGGAGGACTTTAGGATTTAATCATGGAGAATTGGTCAGTTAGAAATGTGTGTTAAGTGAAAAACCAAGTACCAGAATCAGTGAATGAACAAAATGACCATGCCCATTATAAACAATCTTTCAGTTATTTGTCAGTGGGTTTTAATGGTCTAGAAACAATCATGAGATGAAAAGTGAGGGTGAATAATGAATATAAACAATAAAGGGACATGATTTAAAGAATCCCAGTTCACAAATGTTTTCCCCAGAACCTGGGACAAGATTGATCCTTAGGCTTCTGGGAGAGTACTGAGGTTCTGCCTACAGAGTTGGAAACTATGAGGGGGACCCAAATAAAACTGGAAATATCTTCTAAAGTGCAGACCCCTTGTACTACAGGCTTCCCCTGCTAGGTGAGTGCTCTAGGAACCCATCTATATCAGTGTATCTGCTGGCATTGTTGTGAGAGGTAGATAATATATAATACATACCTTGACCATAGTGTGTGTGTGTGTGTGTGTATAGCATGTCCCAAAAGTAAATAAGTAAATCAGCTGCACAAACTGTTTTAATTATATTGACATTGTCTTAATACTTTCGGGACAGATACACACACACACACACACACGCACACACATATATATATATATATATATATATATATATATATATATATATATTCAAGTTTTCCCAAAAATCCAAGAGGGGCTTAGCAGTAAAAAAAATCTATAAGCCTGACTCTCCATAATAAAAGATTTAAGAAGGAAACACAGATGCATGAAAAGGCATCTCATATTATTTAATATTCATTTGTAATTTTAATTATTTTCACACTAACATTAAAAGGAAATTTTCTTAACTGAGTCACTGGTGTCCATAAAAAGCTCAGCAAAGAAGAAATCATTTAACTATAGTGATAGGACAATTATTCATTCTGAAAAACTGTATTTTGAAAAGCCTGTTTTTTCTTTATGATATATGTGTCATGAAACTCAGAGCAAATGTCAAATTGTTTGTGCTGAAGAATCATGATCTCTATACAGGGGATGTTGCCTGACCTCTAACTTAATGAGATGAATTAAATTAAAGGAGAAAGAAGCTAATCTATCCTGTGCTAGTTGTCAACGTGAAAAAGTAAAAGGATCGTTGTCTCCTGCACTTAGGTTAATACTTGTTCTGTGATGCTGCACCTTGATTACTCCTGCTGCAGAAGTAGACAATGTTGCTTGCTCTTACCCCTTAGTACTCTGAATGTGGTAGTTGAACTGGCAGCAGCAGCATCACATGCAAGCTTTTTAAACATTTAGAATCTCAATCAGATTCCACCCCAGACCCACTGAATCAGAGTCTGCATTTTAACAAGGTCTCAGAGAATTTACCAGCACAATGGAGCGCCTGAGCAATGCTGCTCTAGGCTACTGATCTTCCTGCCTTCAGAAATACTGGGGTTCATTAACCGCCAAGAATTTTATACATTTGGAATAGAATACATGATATTTGCAAATGTTTTCTTTTTTTTTTTTTTTTTAACCTGGAGATATGGGAATTTCTTGGCCATTTTAGTTATAATGATAATCATAATAGATAACCATAATGAAACTATTTCACTGTCCAAGGCACTGACCTAAGCTTTTCATTTTTCCAACTCTCCTGCAAATTGCATTACTCCATTGTACAGAAGAGGGAACACAGAGGCTGCGTAACTTGCCCAAGGTGAAAGCTGTTAAGATCCAGAGACAGTTTTGGTGCCAGGAAGTCTGATTCCCTGGCCTATGCTGTTTAAACTCTCCCAGGCTGGCGATCTGATAAAATAAATATATTCTTATATTTTGATCAGATTATTTAATCTTTTCAGCTTGTTTCTAACATATACCAGTATATTTAACAAAGTTTAATAAGCACAATATATTACATTTTAATTACATGCTTGACACTTCATTTTTTAAAGCATTCACATTCATTCATTTCACAACTGTAAATTTCATTTTTTTTTGCAGATGAAGAATTTTATATTCCTTTTACATGTGAAAAAAAATGATCCCAGAAACATAGGACTTTCCTAGAATCAGACTAGCTAGATATGAAGAGCAAAAATTAATAAAATAACTTCTGGTCCCAGTAGAGGTATATTTGGTGTGATGCTTTTCATTCCAGGATTTTCTGCTTGGCATTCTCTTGAGCAACTCCATGAAACAACATTACCAAATCCTGGGGATAGGGGTAAAAGTTTCTCAAAAGTAATTTTAATTTTAAAATATTTGCCTGTATAGCTCCTGTGACTATCTCCTTAGCTGCAGAACTTCCCCTGAGACGAAAGTTACTTTAACAGAGAATGCCTAGCGCTGGAAAAGGTGCAGGGGACAGGTGGAAGGTCAGCAGAAGCCATCACATTCTATAACAGTGCTGTCCTCTAGAAAGACAATGCAATCCACATGTGTAATTGCAAATTTTATTATGTCTGGATTGAAAAAAAAGAAATAAGAAACAGGTAAAGTAAATTTTTTTAATTAAAAAATATTGCCCTGACTGGTGGCACTGTGGAGAAGGCACCAGCCTGCAAACCCAAAGGTTGCTGGTTTCATACCCAGCCGGGGCACAGAACCAGGTTGCAAGCCAAGTCTCCAGCCAGGTCAATAGCTGGAGGCAGGTGAAAAGCAACCATGCATTGATGTCTCTCTTCCTCTCTCCCTTCCCCTCTCTCTAAAAATGATAAATAAAATCATTAAAAAATATATTTTACATAAATTTATTATTAGTATCATATTAAGTAGGAAGCTTTCTGAGATGCAAACTTTTTCATTCACTTCTGCAAGTTCCATTATCCAAGTGATATGCCAATAGTATCTTATTAAATTAATGGGATAAATTTCATCAACAGATATTGGTAATATTCAGAATGCGAAGGTTATGTTCTAAGTTTATATCCATATCCAAATTGATTTTACAAGTATTAGCAAATTTGCAATGTTAAACTTTTAGTAGATGTGCTGATTATAGTTGTACTTGAAGTGTTTAAAAACAACAGCAATTCTACTTTTGGTTTCTTTCCTTTTTAATGTTTTTTCAATTACAGTTTACATTCAATATTATTTTGCATTAGTGTCAAGTATACAGCATAGTGGTTAGACAATCATATCAGGTGAAGCTCATTTTAATTGATTATTTTATTTAACCTATTAAAATATTATCATTTTACTATAGCCAGTATTAAAATTTATTAAAGAGATGCTTAGTATTTTTATGTCTTCAAAATAGGTATATATCTTAGAGTTAACATTACATCGCATTCTGACTACCATAGTTCTGGTGCTCCATAGCCACCTGTGTCCAGTGGTTACCATACTGGTGCATTAGACAGCAAAGTTCTAAAGGCCTTGAGTGCCTGAAAAAAATTAAAGCAAATCTGTTTGTAAATAAGGCAGGGGGTTCTCAATAGCTATCTAATACCAAAGGAAAAATCCACACAGTTATCATTGCTCGCATACTACTACTCTATTTCCTGCTAAGGTTTATGCAATTTTTTCGTTCACATTTTTGTTATTTTAAAAAATTGGGGTAAAATAGCATGATGTTTTATTCTGATTTTTCATTTCATAATGTGCTGTGAGCATAATTATTTTTCATCAAACATCATTTTAAGAAATTATCAATAACTGTGTCACACGAGGTCTATGGTGAAAGTATTGAGCCAATGTCAATATAATTAAAAGTTTGCTCTGCTGATACTTTCAGGACAGACCTTGTATTCTGTATAGATTTTTGACCATGCTTTAAAGAAAAATATCATCATTAGCATCTGGTATAATTTTTTTCCTATTATAAACAATGTCTTGAAGTCCTGCTATAAAATTCTTTGTGTTCATATCTGATTTGACATAAACACATGTAATGCCTTCCATGATAACTAAATTGCTTTCCAGAAAGGTGGTACCAATGGTACCCAGAATGGTTCCTTTACCGTTCTTCCCAGCCCTATTGTAATTTAGAAAATGTTGTTGCCACTTTAAGGGATAATATATTGGTTTTTAATTCTAATTTGAATTTCTTTAGTTTCAAGTTAAGAAAAGTCTGTGTGTGTTTCTGTGTGTGTATTTATAGTTTATTTGTACTTCTTCTCATGAATTTTTTGCTACTGACCTTGAACAAGTTCTTTATATATTGAGAGAATTACTTTTCACCAGTTATGTTACAAATATTTCCCAGCTTGAAAAAAGATAATAAGATGATTTGGGTATTTTAAATTATGTAGTTATATTTTCCAGTGGGTCTATCCCTTCACTTTTATATTTAGAAAGGAATTTTTATCCATGCTATTTTTTTCTATATTTAATGTCTCAACCCATATGGTACTTATTTTTTGAGAAAGTATGTAAGTTAAATATAACTTGTTTTAATTGATGGCTGATTCTCCACATGACTTAATATTTTTTAAAAATTTTATTTATTTTTAGAGAGAGGGGAAGGGAGAGAGTCAGATGGGGAGAGAGACATCAATGTATAGTTGCCTTTCACGCGCCTCCAGCTATGAACCTGGCTTGCAACCTGGTTATGTGCTCTGGCTGGGAATTGAACCAGTGACCTTTGGGTTCTTAGGCTGGCACCTTATCCATTGTGTCACCAGCCAGTGCTTACATACCTTAATATTTTTTTAATTGTGGAAGCTTTTGGATGCATAGATTTAGGTGTTTTATTAAGTTCACAATGATTTCACTTTCTTATGAAGTTTTACATAAAATTGGTGTCTTTTTCTATGTCTGTCTCAAATGATGTGAGAAGTGTGAAGCTTAGAATTAACACACTCTTTGCCATACCTGCTCAGTGATCCAGTAAACTTGGAGCTGGAAGAAGCAGAAAGGGAGCACAATGAAGGGCGATGCTGCAATGGTGATTTTTTTTATTGTGCTGAAACATTTCTTCTCTTTGCTGGTGCAGCATCTTTTTATTTTTCTCCTTGGTGTGGCTTCCTTTATCCACAGTCGTCCCAGGTAGAGCCACTGTAATTACCTTGAGTGAAGAGCTACATCAGATGTATACAGGTGACAATTCTTCCATCGCCTCAAGGCTTGATCTATCTAGAACTAGACCTGCTTTCCAGAGTCCTGATGGGACCAGGTGTTCTCCGTCAGAACTCTCACTTCCTTCTGTCCCAACACTGCTTCCTCAAACATATCTCTCTCTCTCTCTCTCTCTCTCTCTCTCTCACACACACACACACACACACACACACCCTCAAGCTTTCCATTATCATTGTTCAGGAACATCTGGAGCATTCTGCCATGTTCTTCTCCCTTAGCACACAGGTGCCTCCTATATGAGAGGGCTCACAGCTCATTCCTCAGTTCGACTCTGTCTTTAATGAAGGGGTCCAACAGAAATGCTCAAGTTCTTAGCATTTGGATTTCTCTTCTTTCATTTCAGTTTTTTTCTATTTTCTATTCAATTGGTATATTCATTTGGAAATCTGGAAGCGAGCAAGTTAAATGTCTGCTGCATAGTTGTTAACTGAAAGGCATCATATCCCTGACACACCAACCATGCTGTTGGTGCATAACTATTTAGCATTTACTTGTGCTAAATGCACGCATGTCAGAAAAACAATAGAGAATGTCTCCCAAGCACAAACCCAGCATTATGTTTGCAGGTGTTCTTGCAATAGCATGGAAAGAGCCAGTGCATTTGAGTGTATTTCACTTGCTGTCAGCAGTATCTTCAAGCAGAGGGGAAAATAAAGTTAATATATGGAATATCTTGCATGCATACAGGTTTTCTCTGTCAGTGGCCATGCATTTTTGCACATATTTTCAGTAAAGTGATATAAACCTTCATTTAAAAGGCCGGCTGATGGAGTACTCTCTGATTTTATTGAGACTATAATGATGAAAAAGCCATTCTTTTTGGTGCCCTCCCTGGGGTTACACTGCACATCTCCTTTCCAATAACTGTATTGGCAATAACAAGCCAGTGGCTGGATGGGATAATTGGCTCCTCCCTACTGCATTTATGTGTAGTCTGTCTGAGAATTACGGAGATTGAACAAAAAGCACAGTGACTGCAAAACTGAGGCCCATATTGATCTATGAATACAATGGACCTATCAGGGCCAGTCAGAATACATCATGCTATTGGTGGGAGAGTTATTTCTGCAGAAAGGGGAAATAATTCTCTCCATTGAAACACATAAAACAAAAATGCACATACTCACAAAAGGGTCCAATAGAATCTGGAACATAAAAAAAATAGATTTTTTATTGTAGCTCCTTCTTGGGAAAATGTTACACTGAGGTTTCCTATGTCTTTCTGAGTTTCCTTCAGTCTAACTGGGCAATTTATTTTTTAAACAGTGTATTCACATTTTTCAAACTCTAGGTTAAAAACCTTCAGTTAAAATAGAAAAAGGCAAATTCATTTAGCGTATATGAAGTAGGCAGTAATTGCATCGAAAAACCCCAAAACACACAAATCAGAACCAGCTGTAACCAAGCATGTATGGAAAGCAGTGCACAGAATTTTCCATGGCCTGCAGCAACGATGTCATACAAACAGTCCCTGAGGTGTCTCAGAAGCTTCACACACAGTGAAAAGAAATTAGATAATGCTCAAGCCTTACCAGATGGATATTCAATCAGTACTTTTGTGTAAACCTCTTTATAAATTGAAAATTGGAGAAATAGCTACATTGAACTTATAAAATTAACATCTTTGTTTTCCAGCACTCTTCCCTGACATGAATGTTTAGCACTAAAAATACTAAGGACAAATTATGTGCTATGTAAGTTACAAGACACATGGAAATAAGTATTAAGGATAATCCAAAAATAATTGGCTGAAAGCAAACAGAAAGTAGATTACGGCAAAACACACAAAGGAATAATTCTCAATGCCCTTGATTTAAGATTTGAGATAACAATTGCCTTTTTAATAAGAAACAGACTTTTTGTTTAAATCATTGTCTTCTTGCAGAGTGCTGCAACTTTCAAACATACATTTCTTTCTGCACTAAATCCTTACTTTTTTTTCCATTAAATTCCTTTATAACAAACTTCACTTTACCTAGATAAACATAGATCCTGCTCACCAAAATCGAACTTACTCCTATCAATTTATTCTCCACTGTTTACAATGTATGCTGTTACCGGTACTGCAAGACTTTCTCTAGGAATGCCCTCTCTTCTCCCTCAACATATTCGAATTCTGCCCCACTTTGGAAGCCCAGTTTACCCCAATATGTCCCATCTCTTCTATTGCTACATCCTACTTCAGTGATCTCCTGTCTTAAGTCTAGATAATGGGAGATGGAAGGAATGGAAAGATAGCCAACTCAAAGTGACCTCTTAATGGAGATGAACTGGGCAAAGAAACTGGGCAATTCAGCATCCTGTATTCAATATTTTCTAATAGATGAAAGCTAAAAGAATGTGTCATGTATAAGACTATGGTAAAAAGAAATACTAAAAGAAATGTGCCAGGATGGCACAAAGTGATACTACATGAAAGTTTGAACATTTGAAGAAAGAAAGAGCACTGAAAATGGCAAACACAATAGCAAATGGCAAAATATGTCTTATTTCTTTTCTTAATTAAAAAAAATTACAACTGATAGTTTAAATAAAAACAACACTATATTATAGAGTTAATTTCTACAGATATGAAATGAAACCCACTCATAGTAAAAGGGTATTGTAAATGGAAATATACTGTGGGCCAATTCTTCCATGTTTCTTTAAGTGGTGCAATTCATACTTTAAGGAGGCTGTATTAAGTAAAGGAGGTGATATGTAATTCCATAGAGAACTTTATATAACCTCAGAACATTCCATTTCTTTTATAAAGTGTCCCAAAGAGGCTTTCTCCAAGGTGATCCTAACAAGGGCAGTCTCCACTCACACTAAGATCAGACTACATTATATTCTACAAAACCTTTCAATACTAAAAGATATTTATGTATTTCTTTCTTTTTTTATCAATTGCAAAAGTGAGTTCCTTGAAGGAGAAACTTGGCTTTTTAATGCCTTTTGATAATGTATACACAGTGCATTTAATAGTGTCTAGCACACTGAAGACACAAAATTAACATCTTTTAATGAGCAAAGAATGAATGTGAGGCATGATATTAAGTGCTACAATATGAAGCTGAAAAAACAAACTTAGAAGTCTGGCTAGGTGGTATAATATTTATATCTTTTTAAAAGCTTTCACTCCAAAATAATATGTTTTTTAGTAAGAGTTAGCCCCAAGGTACAATTATTGAGGAGTAATCAAAGATTTATTTATTTTTTAAAGAAAGCTGTGAAGGTGAAAGTCCCCAGGATGAGGAACATCTTTAAGAGCAAACAACTTAATGTAACTTAATTGACATAAACGGAAAGCTTGGTAAGCACATACAAGGGGTTATGCATGGTCTCAAAGGCAGGGAAAATAGCCAAGATGGGAACACAGAAAAGATATCCAAGACAACAGCTTCATAATTTTTCCCAGGTCTAATCATGATTGAGAGTATGATTAAGCCTAGTGCCATTAGAATTTTATTGAAACAACCGAGCCCCTTTTCCCCCAATCCTTAAAATTACTGTATTATGCAATGACAGTTTCTTAAAATGAAAAAAGATCAATCCCACAAATTTCTTAAAAAATCAATTATCCAATGGGAAAGAGATGGATTACCATTGATTGCATCCTGCCTGTGTTAGAGATGATGGATGACTGCCGTCATGGCATTGATCTTTGGGAACAGGCTTACACTGGCCTTGCATGGCTTATTATGGGGCCACCCACTCAGAGAATGCATAGCATAAATGACAGATCCTACGTTTTACATTCTATCAGGGTCTATCAGCTGTTTTTGACTCATATAACTTGGGCTATGTCCCTAGATTCAAGCATTGTTACTTGCCTTAAAAAATGTGTTCCGATAGAACAGTAAAGAACTTCTGGACAGACAAGTGCAGTAACAGAATAAGGAGTGGCTGTATGAATGATCTTTTGACAAGCGCTGTAGTTTGTTCCTAACTGAAGCATCTGAAAGCTCATCTTGTAACTCATACAAACCTTTCACATTTTCAAATAACCAGGGAACATGTGAAATATTATAGGTTGATTTCAACTTAAAGCATTTCAGAGATGATGAATAT
This sequence comes from Noctilio leporinus, assembly GCA_004026585.1. NCBI lineage: Eukaryota > Metazoa > Chordata > Mammalia > Chiroptera > Noctilionidae > Noctilio > Noctilio leporinus. The sequence goes on from PVIW01006614.1 coordinate 31,018, forward strand.
TTCTAGTTCAGGTTCGATTTATATACTCTATGAAAGTGTATACATATATATATATATATATATATATATATATATATATATATAGTTTAGATCAAAAGTGAATTCTTAATTAAGTGGATACATTGCAACTTCTAGGAGACTATTTTTATTTAAAAGTATTTAAATTGTACATTCTTTCTTGAAAGGCATCTCAACTGCAGATTCATCTACTGTTCCAAGAGTTACATGAAGTCAGAGCTGGTTACAGAAGACGTTCTAGATTGGACAATGCACTTACTGTTTCTTTGAGTGTTTACTCAACACAGCATTTAAGCTAAACTGTCACCCCCTTTCCTCACTGACTGGCTGATGAGCAAAGCTGCCAAATGGGCATTTACAAGGAGACTTGTTGGGACTATGTTAACCATTGTGATGCCAATTAAACAGAACAAATATTAACTAATCCTCATCACCATAATATTTGTAGTGCTCTCAAAAATGAATAAGCAGGGGAAAAAATGTTGACCAGCCAGCATAGCAGAAGTAGGAAATACATTTGTCTGTGTTACACATTAACCAAGTCAATTTGACTATATTAAGCCAATATTAGTTTTTTTTATTTTACTTCATATTTTGGTAGGAGTTGGTAAATTACAGGGTTAAAAGAAAGAAGGCAATGCTTGATAAAGAAGGAAACTTTTATTACAAAATTTTACCAAATACAGACTCATTGAGCTGCACCTGAAATGCATGGCCATTTTGCAGACACAACACCAACAAATAAGTAACTAACAACTGACTGTTGCAGACTAGTGTTAACTAGCATATATGTTCAATATCAAAATATATTTTGATAGTAACATATTTGATCATTATTTTAATGTAATTTACCAAATAGACATGGCAGTTTTAAATTGAACTTTTTCATTTGGGGGCATAGTTGAACAAGATAGACAAAAGTTACCATCTGTCTTGTGAGAAGTATACTAAAAAGAAAATAAATTGAAACAAAACTTCTCAAGAGTCGGTGAAATTCTTTACATTTTCTCAGTATGACACCTTACCATTCTGTTTTGTAAGGCTTAGTAACATTTATCTTGAATTACAACATGGGAAAATAGAATGTAGAATAGGACTCTAATGTCAGCCATTGTTTTAACCAGGACTTGAAACTAGATGAATTAGACTATTATTATTATTATTATTATTATTATTATTATTATTATAATGTATGAAAGACTGAGAAAATATTTTTTGAGTTATCACATAAGCTGATATGCCAGATTTGGGGCAATTAGAAGGCAAGCTAATAGATCATTTACGTCATATATTTTTATAGAAAAATACTCTGATAAATTAACAATGCAAACTAGGGGAAGGAGAATATTCATTAAATGCTTATGTTTCAGGCACAGTACTAGTTATGATCACATACATTGTCTCCTTTATTAACTTAGACTATCTCCATGAACTAGGGGATATCATTCTCATGTTTATGGATGATGATATAAACAACTCATGCTAGAAAAAGATACGAATATCAAACAATTCTACTGTAAAATTAAATTTTTAATCTTTTGACATGTAGAGTGTGAAACATCTAGATTTCTCCCTGAAAACACAACTTTTTATTGACTTTATATAAGTGCAGTTGAACCTTAACTCTGAAAGGTAATTTTTCCAAAGCATCACTTCTTTCCTAGATCATACTACAGTTCTTTCCTTTCCTGGGCCCTATCTGATCATTTTGCCATGTTTGTATTATTTTTGGATCCCTGAAGAATATAAAGATGGTGTTTCCATGACAATAAATATTAGCTCCACTTTGATTGGGGGTTGTGGAATATAATGCTGCCTACATCTGAAAGTCTTGTCTATGTAGACACTGAGTGCATGATGGAATCCATAGAAGGTATAGCACCTCCTTTTAAAGTGATTATTTTTGCTTAGGAATTAAGCCAACCTGTTTCATACTATACAACAACACTAAATATTGTTGCATTGAAATTAATCAGTCTTGTCTTAGACAGGTTCTTTTGTTTATGGATCTATACCTATATAATTAAAGTTTTAAAACTATATGGGAATAAAAATACACTAATTTTAGGAGAATACTTACCATGGGATAGTGAGAGGAAAGAGACGAGGATGTGAAATTCTATCTTTATTTGTCGGGTGAAAGGAAAATCAGAAAGATTTTAGATCTTCATCATATTTTCAGTAAGTTAGTAGCTATTGAATGATTTTTTACATTTGTTTGTACTTCTTAATATATTTGAAGTATTTTGTTATGATATTTTGTAAACATAAAAAAAAAAAAAAAGAAGGGTTCTTTTGCTCTTTACTGAGAAGACCCCCTGGAAACAGGAGAATTTATACATAAGTTATATGCTAATTGACACTCACCCCCAGAATTTTACTAATAAAGTAGGAGGCTAGTGAGGGCTGAAGTTTACCAGCACACAATATTCTTTGTAATGGGCTAATAGGGAGATATAAAAATTGGCAACCTCACTGCTCTGACCTGCCCTTTCCTTTTAAAATATTGATACTTGTTCTGTAGTCACTTATAAACCCTCTGTTGTGGTTAATTGGAGAAGCTTAATTCCACTGCTAGCTTCTTGCTGTGATAAATATTTGATCACAGAGGGGAAAGCTCCTTTTTCACAACATACATTGTCTATGACTTGAAAACAGAACAAAGGCCATTGTTACCTGGAAAGAGCCTTTACTCCCTAGTCCAAGGTTGAGAAAGGTCCATCTAATTACCTCTGCTGAGAAACTGTAGCCTCCTTCTCACTGGCTGCCTGACATTTAGACATTTCTCCCCTCACCTCTTCCCACTGGTGTGAAAAGGAACTGAATACAAAATGAAAGTCCACTTTGCTAGCAAATTCCTCCTCCATCACAAAGTTAGGCTATGGATATATGGTATGTCACTCTAACTGTGTCATTTTTCTCCCCAATTAAATATAATAGATGCTCTTGGCCTGTCAGGTTGCACGATATTCCTGTAGGGATAAAATAAGTTGATATCTCCACAGAGTCATTGTCCACTAATTTGAAGTTCAAGGTCTGACTACGATCTATTTCTGTGTCTCCTACTTATCAGAGTGTCACTGAGAATCCACTCTTCCCATGGGAAGACTCTGACAGGCACTATTGCAGCTGAACCCATTCTTCCTGAGACAATTTTCATGCAAACTGGGAGTGAGAAAAGATGATCACATCCTTCAGTCACTCCACTATATTTCCTGAAAGAAAGTCCTCTGATTTTGTCAGTAGCTATTTTATCACGGGGATATTAATGGTGGTATTGGCCAATTTTCTGTGACAAATGCACTTGAAGAACAAAAAAAAAATAAAAAAGGAAGAAGAAGAAGTTCTTGATATTAGAAAAAGGATAAAAGACATACAGCCATAATTTGTAAAAGGAAGCAAACTATTCTATTATTTATGTATAGGTTAGCCTTTGTATTTTAATTATGTAATACAGAGGAGAATATACAAGTTTTCTGTCCATTTTTTGAAAATTGGACTACTGTTTTTTCATTGAATAAATGCTGACAATCTGTTAGATACAAATAACTGAAGAGATGCAAGAACATTTAATTAAATCTTGTAATCCAGAAATAAATTTTAATAATTAAAAACATTTTATCCCTCTTCAATGACACTATTCTTGCCTTCAGGATGTTCTTTTTGAAAGAAAGTGTTGCTACTGAGAATGGCAGTTTTCCTTAAAGGAAATCATGTTCTGGGTTATAATTGGAGTCAATATTAACTACTATTTGAAAACTACCACTGTATGCCCATCTATAAAGACTGTAAAATATGTGTGAAAAGGGCTGTCAAATGAAGAAAAATTATAATAAAAACATTAAAGGGATGGAGCTTAAATTATTTCCAGACATAATCATTGAGGGCAAACTTAGCAGTATTCTAACTAGAATACAGATAAGGTATAACATTCTTAAGGGGAAAAATCTATGCTTAGCTACATATACTAAAATTTTTCAATTTAACATGATGTAATATTTTCCCATTGTAATTTATCAAAAATGTGTTAAGGATTCTCTGGGATAAAAGCTATAATAATTTAAACCATGTAGCATAAGTAAGGATAAATTTGCAATTTTGAAAGTGTTATTTCCCATTCTAATTCATTAGCTATTTTTTCTTTTTATACTTTCAGCAAATGTGCTTTGACTGTATATAATTTTGCAGTTAAAATATTAAAAACTTTTCTTTCTCTGGTTTATTTGAAGATTATATCTTAAATATTTAGTCTTATTCCAATAACCTTTTACAATTATTTTAAGGAGTACCTAGCCTAGCATTTCACCTTCTCTGACATTAAGTTAATTTACATTTTATGTGTGGATAATTTTAATTGCAACATTTATGCATATATATTGCATATCTTCTTGTGACTTATGGAAGTTCAAGTAAATTTCCTTATATAAGAATTAACACATGTAAAATCTTTCTCTAAGTTATAGGAACAATAGCCTTAAAAATTAGAGTCTTGCTACTTCAAATACTATCCCTAAGAATATATTGGAAAATATTTTTAAATCATTAGAAGATGATAGTATAGAAAGCAATTGTTTTTTGGATTTTTTTCACCAGCTTTATCGGTTTTAACAAATAGAGAAATTTCCTATAGGAGAAAACATTAAGTAGCATTTCACAACAGGCAGTGGTATATTTTTGTTCTTGAGTTCCATAGTTCCATAAGTGGACATCAATTAACCTAAAAATATCTAAGGGGTAGGAACCGGAGAAATATAGAACAATAAATCTATGTAATTCAAAATGTCTAATTTTACAGAATAAACTGGATTGCAGTTCAAAGAGGGTCTTGTTTCCTTATTCCCAATCCAGTAGTCTTTGGACTATAACCATATTTCTCCTTTAATGAAGGGCAAATAAACTATAGAATTTCTGGGTAGAAATAAACTTTGATTTTAATTGTGATTTAAAACAAAAACATGCTATGAAGTCCATAAATTAAAAACAAATCTTTAGTATAGTCATGTTATATTTGACAATTACACAGGTAACATTAAGTGAAATGTCTTAATATCATTCAATTTATTAATTACATTTGAATTTGGATATAGAACTCTGTTTGAGTTCCATAATTGACTTATGAAATGCATTCAAAGGAAAAGAAAGAATGTAATTACTTGCTGAATTCCCCACATAGCTCAGGAAAAACACTTTTGCCTCCGTTAAGCCAGTGTAGGACAAAACCATTGTTGGAAAATAGTGCTTACTTAAGAAAATTTAAAGTATAGGAAAGAAGATGGTTCAGAAGATGCTGGAGGTGACAAATTACTATTAAAGCCAAAATAAGAAGTGGTTTGGAAATGAATCAGGAGGGACCTAAGTTAGACATAACAAAACACAGTGTAATAGATTTGAAACACAACTTCAAGTTCACATTATTTTACTGTGCTATGAAAGTGTCTCCCCAAGAGAGCTAGAAAAGGCAAAAGGAAGACATGGTAATATCTGCCCAGAACATTAATGCAGATGTCTATGTAAAGGTAAATTAGTGAATTTTGAATTCCATCCCAAGCCTAGGATTCAGGTTATCATTAACTAAAAGTGCAAAATCTTCAACTAATCACATCTCTAGACTTCATATATTTAAATGAAAAACAATAAATCATATGCAGAATCTTAGACAAAGTCATTTAACTCAAAATAGAAAGAGAGTGATCTCTATCCTTTCAGAAATTGGTTAAAACAAAAAGAAAGAATTTATGTGAGACATAGTAACAAGGCATGTAGGTGCTGATGCATATGAGACACACAGACACACATATTCAGTAGATGAATCTGTAACACAAAAAATTTGGGATGACATTTAATCTTATTTTAGTTAAATGGGATATTGAAGTACATGCTTCTATGTTACAAAAAGAAAAACAGCCCTGGCTGGTAGCACAGTGGGTAAGGTGTCGGCCTGCGAACCCAAAGATTGCAGGTTCGATTCCCCAGCCAGGGCACATAACCAGGTTGCAAACCAGGTCTCCAGTCAGGTCTGTGGCTGGAGGCAGGTGAAATGCAACCATACAGTGATGTCTCGCTCCCTCTCTGCCTCTCTCCCTTCCCCTCTTTCTAAAAATAATGAAATAAAATCTTAAAAAAAAAGAAAAGAAAAACATTAAAATAAAACCTTTGGAATGAGAATCTAACGTTTTAAGATTAAACTAAAATTAGTTCATATTTTATTTGATACCAATCTGTTGTCATCAAAAGAGGCAGAGATGGAAAAACATATCAGATAGTTTGATAACATGAAGCTCTACTGGGCTATCACAGTATCTTGTTTTCTCTCTCTTCACTCTTACCACAATCAGACACCCTCTGCTCCAATGGAGTAAGACTGAATTTTACAACATTATAGTATGCAACTTATGGAAATATGTATTATTTTCCCACTGCTGCTATAAGAAATCACCACATTAGTGGCTTAAAACAATATGAACTTACTATTCTATGGATCTAGAAGGTAGAAATCTGAAATAAGGCTAATGTGGTTAAAATGAAGGTGTCATCAAGGCTGCATTAATCTTTAGAGGCTCTAGAGAAGAGCTTATTTCATGCCTTTGCCCACCTTTTAGCTGCAGCTCACACTCCTTGGCTTGTGGCTGTCTTCAAAGTCAGCAAGAGTGGGCTGGGTCCGTCACACATCACATTACTCTGACCTCTTCTGCCTCCTTCATCCATTTGAAGTATCTTGTTATTATGCTAAACTCATTTTAATAATCCAAAATAATCTTTCCTGGTCAGTGATTTAAAACCTTAATTTTATTGAAATCCTTAAAAGCTCTCTGCAATCTAAATTAATATATAGTCTTAGGTTCTGGAGAATAGGACATGGGCATCTTTGGGGAAGGGAAGGGCGTTATTCTGCCTACTAAGGTCAAATTGCTCCCCGCCCCTGCTCCCAGACACACACATGCACACACACAAAATTGAATCATGGTATCTGCAGTTAAACTTGGAGACTTCTTGCCTCAACTTTAGGTAAAACCAGATTCCCTTGGGCAAAACAATTTTTTCTGTGTCAAAACTAGGGTTGCTGCCTTGCATTTTAGCCAGATTTTCCATCTCAAACTCATTCTCTACATGACATACCCAAAGTGAAAAAGCAAGAGAAAATGTATGTATATCCTAAAATTGATCCTTTTGTAAACCTTACTTTTTTATTTTATTTACTGACTTTAAAATCCACTGTAAAGGTGATGCTGTGGTTATGAAAAGTATAGAACTTCCCAATGAGTCATACTGTTGTAAAAGTGGAAGACTTCACTGTTATTCAACATGTTATAACATTACCGAATTAACTATTTCATGGGAAATACTTAGCAATGCAAAGAGACCAAGAAGAAGTACATCTGTGTCTAATCAAAATGTGAGGCATTGCTACCTAATGAGGTAATGGCCAAGGACTGATTCACAATGAGAGAGCTATAAAGAAATAAATCTTTTGGAAGAGATAAAAATAGCTAATCCACTTTTACATTGTGGTTTTCTTGTTTGTTTCACTGGTGAATTTTCAGGAGTCTCATCCAGAATATTGCATGGATTAAAAGAAAATATTTATATGTATCTTTGAGAAGAATTCAGTACCTTTGTAGTTGCATTTTAGCTGACCAATATGTCATGTCACATGATGTGACATTTGAACTTTTTTTGATTGAAGGCAATTCATTAAATCTCATTTTAGAGGATCTGACAAACCCTATGTTGCTGATATTCTAGGCTTGACTAAATATTAAGACATCAATGGTTCTACTAGTAACTTATTAAAACTGGCTTGAATAGGTAAGATAGAATATCATGTTGAATAATAAATAATCTTTCTATAGTCCTAATCAGAATAACCAATAGCACTACTCTTCAACATCCTGCCCAAGTGTCCTTAAATTCAAATGCAGAGCTATTGTCAAAGTTTCCTTTGAAAGTTTATTGCAATCAAAACACTTTTAATGGTCTATAAAATCAAATAGAGTCATGCTCAAGGCTTCTTTTTATAGCCAAAGAAAGCCAGATAGTTTAGAGTATGTTCTTTTCATTTATAATCTTCAGAGGAGCAGATATTTCTCAAACTGTAAGTAGATATTACAGAGTGCACATACCTCACATTCTACTCAGCCTGTTGTTGAACTCTATTCAGTGTATGTAAGAGGCATATTTTTTAGTGTGTGATGATTTTTATGAAAAGCATCAAAAATTGATGTTCAAAGTGATGTTGATGTACAATCTAAGAAATAGTGATGATTACAAAGTTGAGGCAAAGTCACATATTTTCACTGTGAATAGTGATTTTTATACAAGGTTTATTTATTGTAAAGTTTAAATCCTAGAACAAACAGTAAAATTTGGTGAACAACATACCTTCATTAATCGCACAAATCCATCTGATGACATTCTCTCAGGTAAAAATTGTATCTCAGTGTTTTTCATGTAGAAAATATTTGGGTGACACACCACGCCTGTCCAGAGGGGAAAAAAAGCCATTGTTAATAAAACAAGAATAGTTTGCATGACATCCATATAACCTGATATCTAAGAAGAGTGGGCTGGAATGTGCATTGTGTAAACAATGACAACTTCACTGTACTAGTCAGTGGGGGCAGTAGATGCCATTGAGTGAACATGTGTACTGTGTGGCCATTGCATTTAAAGTGACTGAGCAAGTAGAGCAACACGTCTACGTCAAATTTTGTGTTAAGCTTGAACACTCCTTTGTAGCAACTATTCAGGTGATTCAGAGGGCCACACACATGGGCAACTGGTGATTGGCAACTTCATCACATTAATGCATTCACTCATACATCACATTTCATGCAGTTTTTTGAAAAATATTAAATCAGCCAGGTAACTCAGCTTCCCTACAGCTCAGATTTGACACACTCCAACTTCTGGCTTTTCCCCAAACTAAAATCACCTTTGAAAGTGAAAATTTTTCAGAAAATTGATGAGATTCAGGAAAATACAACAGGGCAGCTGATGGCGATTGGGAGAACTATGTGAGATCCCAAGGTACCTACTTTGAAGGGGACTTAGCTGTCATTGTCTTATGTACAATGTTTCCTGTATCTTGTATCTTCTTTAATAAATGTCTCTATTTTTCATATTATATGGCTGGATACCCTCTGGACAGATGTTGTAGACTACCAGAAACACAGCAAAGCATACCAAACTTGTGTTCTTATAATTTCATTGCGTCTTCTTTAACATATAATGAAAATGTCTTGGCATTTAAATCTAAGATGTATTGATCAAATTATGTGTGCCTTAAAGCAGTTACTTAAGATTTATCATCGACTTAAGCTCCAAAGTGATGCCTATACTCAGAAGCTTCCTATGTTTCCTGAGAGAAGGCTTGTATTTCCTGAATGTATCCCACCACCTAAACAAAAAATTTACCTTGTTTTCAGAAAAGATATGTTAAACAGTAGTGAAAACTAATAGAGAGCGAAGACAGATTCTGTATGTCATTTTTTTTTCCCATTGCTTTTCCACCTCATGACTTCCCTGCTTTTGTAGTAAATTCAGAAAACAACAGGACTGTGCATGGAATTTGGTCTTGTCTACCACACTCACCATTTTGTGTTGGGGAGAGCACAAATCTTTAGCATGATAAACATTTTTAACTAGGTAAATTTTTCTCAGTTTGAGAGGACACGTACAAACTAAAGGGGCAAGGCCTTGGAGTTAAGCCCTTCCCCTGGAAGGAAAATAAAATAGTGAAAAGGAAATACAGCTTGGGTTCTTGCTCAAGAAAGCATTTGATTGTGTTATGTATGGTGGTAAGAATTGTGCAAGTTTCCAAAGTCACTTTGGTCCATAAATTCCACTTAATGAATTTGGACTGAGTTCACCGTGGTCAAATGTATTTATTGGCTAACCTATGAGGAGTCACTAAGGGACAACACTGCCATTTTCTAGTCTCGAGATATTGGGGAACAGGGAAGGTGAAAGAAAAAAAAGAAAATGAGACAGAAATAACATTGACACAGATGTCAGTCTTTACTGTATTTTAAAGTGCAAACAATGAATATGGATAATTTGACTGTTTACACAGCCCAAATAGATGCCACATACTTGCTGACATTCAGCCAGTCTCTAGTAACATAGAGTCATAAAGAAAAAAATGCCTTGAGGAGTTAAACTGCACAAGCGCACCTGCACACTGAAAGTCAGACTTTGCATTGGGCAACTTCATCCTTTCACCCTCAGGCATTTCTACAGAGTTCTGACTAGCCAAAGATGACTATTTCATTGAAATATAGCAATGACTGCTTTTAACACATCATATATTTCTTGAAATATATAGGTGTGCTTTTCTGGGAGCTTATCTACATCCGCAACCTTGGGTTTAAAATTAAGGTATTTTTGCCCTGGCTGGTGTGGCTCAGCAGGTAGGCATCGGTCTGCTAACCCAAAGGTCTCTGGTTCGATTCCCAGCCAGGGCACATAACCAGGTTGCAAGCCAGGTCTGCAGCCAGGTCTATAACTGGAGGCAGGTGAAAGGCAACCACACACTGATGTTTGTCTCCCTTTCTTCCTCTCTCCCTGCCCTTCTCTCTAAAAATAATGAATAAAATATTTTAAAAAACTAGTTATTTTTGATATGAGAAACTATATGTATGTACATTAATAACATAATAGCCTTGAATTGCAGGCATAAGTTAGAGTTGAGTTTTCAAATTGAATGAAATGTTTTACATTTTAGTAGCAGAAATGCTACAGCCATTGGATTCTATCCCTCTTTCTATATCTATCTATCTATCTATCTATCATTTATCTATCTAACTATATCTCTATCATTTATTTATCTATCTATCATCATCACCATTGTCTTTCTGGCATTTATTATCTATATCTATTTATCTTCTTTGGTGCTTTCTAGCTACTAGATCCTAAGTATTATGTATTTTTAGTGAATTAACATATAAAATAATATCATAAGTCAAGTCAGAGCTTCACAAAAATCCTGGGTGAGTCATGTCCTCATCCATGAGGAAACTGAGCCTCACAGAAGACTTACAGCTGAAGGCCACACAGCTAATCGGCCCCATGATTCAAATGCTCAGGCCAAGGCATGTTTGAAAGCAGTTGACTTTCCACAGAGATCGCCTTGCTTGCACCAAAGGAATGGAAAGTTCGCGCTTCATAAATTGACCTCTACTTCAATTATCTTGGGGCAAATTCACTGCTTATTTTGATTAATACAGATCAGCTTTCTGTGAAATCAAAATTCACAGGATAGTTGCCAACTAATTCCTACTTGTGTTATGCTAGACCAATCTGGCCTAAGAGGCTTATGATCTAAAAATACTGCATTGTTAAAATACATTTATGAAATAGATTTTCCCTCATCCCCCTCCAATTGGAGAAAAATGATGTGCCATCTGTATCGATATGCTCTTACTATACTATTATTCCTAAACCACCTTGAAGGGAGGATATAATAACGGCTCATTTGTTATGCACTCACAACAATAGATAGATTTAAATAGCTTTTTTTCTATTACTGCATTCACAGCAGATTTCTTATTGTGTGCTATAACATGAAATACACAAGCAAGCAGCAAAATTCCCAATGTGGTTTATCTTTTTTCTGAAACTGTGATATTAAGCGGTATTATGTTTTACTACTTATCTTGGTTTCTTTTTGTTTTGATACACTTATTGTAAACGGTGAACTATTGTTCATTCCAGCTGGTTTTTAATTGTAACCCAAAGAAAAAGTAGTGGTCATTTGTCTGCCTTATAAGAATCATTCAGCCAATTCAAATGCATTTTTAAGATGTTTGTCTATATTGTGTATTATATTAATTTGTTTTTTTATGAATCTTTATTATATATAGGTTTATCTCAAAAAACACTCTAGAAACTAATGATTTCCCAATATATTATCAAAAGTATTATGATTTTTAAAGCCCAACAAGCATTAATTATGAAATGGCATGATTTATAACTTAATACAATAATTTTCCCAATTTAAACTCTGTCGATTTTCCTTTAGAGTCCTTGATTGCTATGTATTCTTAAACACATTTAGTTCAAGTTAGAGAAGGTAAGCTTGATAAACAGATGAAGTTGATCAATGACATAATCTTTTATAAAATTTAAGTTAAAAGCCTTTGTGTTAATGATTATTATTGAATTTAAATTATAATCTTAAGTTTTTACTCAATTTTGATTGTGTAGAGATGGAAGGAATAACTATTAATACAATAGTAGTCTGCATTCACTACTACAATACTCTGACAATGGGTTTGTGTTTATAAATAAATCTAGACATGCTAAGCTCAAGGGAATCACTGCCCATAAATGATCATTCTTCAAGTGGAAAGGGCTGACCAAAAAAAAAATGCCAACCTTTCTCCCCTTTTCTTAAATCAATATTCTTGAGTAGAAAGTTAAAACTCCACTGATCTGCCTAGGAAAAACCTCTGCAGCAAAAGCTTAACACTTGAACATGATGAAGTATAGGTTTGCCACGTTCACACACCCATGCATTTTTCATTTTCAAGGAATCATAAAATGCAGGTTGTGATTTTCTACAACTGGCATTGGGAATTTATTCATGTGTACTGCATACACTGATATATAGGAAGTAAAATATAGTTTGAAGAACACTGAACAAAATAGTGTTATAATAATTCTTATACTCCAACTAAATATCTTTAAACATCACATTAACACTCAGTTTCAAAGAAGAATAAACTAAAGCTATTCACATTGGCTTTAAAATGTGTATATATTTGCTTGATTGGTGTCCTTCTGGCCAAACAATTATTTAAGCTATTTTGCCAGGCACTCAAATGGGAGGACTGATCAAATGTCTGTGTTTTGGACAGAGGGTGTGAAAACCTCTCAAGAAAGAGTGACCAAAAGTGAATTTAAGATCTAATGGATATGGAATCAAGACAGGAACTATCAAGGGTCTGAAACAAAGGTTCTTCAAGTCCAGAAACTACACAATGAAAGAATTGACCAGAGCTCAAGTGTAAGCCATAATGATGTTCCCAATGTCTCCTGCACAAGAGAGAGCTATTCATATCATAGACATAGAATGGTTTATATAGCAATGGGTATAGAACATGGAGATTCTAAGCTACAACCAAGTTCTAGAATGGAAAGAGGAACATACCTCTTGCATAAACACATACAGATACTTATGATCACACACACATGCACGTGCATGGTAAAGTATGCTGACATATACTCAGTGGTGATTGCAGGGCATGGCTGTGTCCCGTCTCATCACATACTCTCAACAGGATTCCATGATGTCAGCTTTCTGCCACTCCCAAGGCTTAATGTTCTCTGGGAAAATGGAGAGTAAGGCCAAAACACATTACTATTACCCATGACTTTTTTAACCTGATATTTCAGGTGAAAGAGCAGGTAAGATTATATGTGAGAACCTAGGGTGGCAAGCCTCAGGATTGAATGTGGCCCCAGCAGAGAGGAGTTGGAGTTAATTAGTAATGTAATAACAAAAATGTTTTACTTGAAGAAAGGACATCATATGACTACATAAGCTAGTAGAGGCTTTGTCTTTCTATCCCTGAATAGGCCAGAGACCAAGACATCATAAAAAAATATGTTGGTAATGGACTGTTAAACATTCATTGCCAGGAGCCCTTAGATGTGAAATCACTTTTTCAAAAATGCTTTATATGGTAGGTATGTACAATGCACAATTCTTTGTCAAGTTATTTTTGTTTTTTGTATTTTAGATGTACTCTCTGTTACCTTCAGAGCTTTGACACATACCCTTCCTTTTACTTGAAGAGTGTCCTCCTTAACCCCTCTCCCCTATTTCACCTCAAGCACCCTCTTCTAGGAGTAAGCCTCCCTGACTAGTTCAGTGGAGGTCTTGCCTTTTCCCTAAGTCAAGCTGTTAAAGCCAAATCTCATTAATGATGTAATCACAAGAGCTAAACTACACCTACAGTAAAGATGTACTTGAGATAAGTTAAGATAGTAAATCATTTTAACTTTCTGTTGCACCAGCCACCATGTTGCACACTAACAATGAAATGGTGAACAGATGTGGACCCTGAATTCCAGAAGCTCCTACTTGAGGGCAAAAAAGATATGAAAAAAAATTATATAATCTTATATTTATGACCATCTGTAATAAAAGCATACGTAAAATACAAAATTAACAAGAAAGATTAAGACTAGATACTATGAGATTCATGAAAGTCTACTCTAAGCACTTGATCTCTCAAGAGGACTTTGAAAATTAACAGGGCTTTTCTAGGTACAGAGGCTGATCCCAGCAGAGGGAAACAGCCTAAGTGAAAGAATGAGGGTTCAAAACATCATGATGTGTATGTGTATGAGAGTTGAGAGAGAATAGCTGTAAGTAACTTAACATTTCAGGTGTATAAAGTACACAGAGAGGGTGATAGAAAATGAGGCTGAAGTTTCGCCTAAGTGGGTTGTAAGGAGAATAATTTGCAATAACATACAGCTGTTTCCAAAAGAAGTGAAGCGAAAGAAAAGGAAAAAAGGAAGAAAGCAGCATTGTAGAAATAGTTAGAAACAGCAATTGGAAAGGAGACAGGACAAGCAGGTGAATAGAAGAAACAAAAAATAAATGTAGATCATGTGAGTTCCTTTCCCTTTAAGGAAAGTTGCTGTATATATGACCTACGCCTGTGTTCTGTGAGCTTCAGAGCCTGGATGTATCCTATTCTGCCTACTCTAGCTTCCTCCCTATAATTCTTTCCATTCCATCCTCTCAACTTAATTGACTTCTTCTTTTAAAATCCAGCTCTCTCTGGGACTTTGGAAAAAAGGTACGGGATTAGAGAGCATTCACTATCTTTTCTTGCATTTTTTTATTCTCTCCGAATGTTAATTTCACTTTACTAATGCACTGAATACCTGATCTTCTTCCATTGTGCTTTCACACTCTCCTATAAATAATCACATGTGGGAATTTCAGGCTATGGGACTTATGCATAAGATTCTTGATTGTCTACCAAATGCATGTTGGGTATGTCTATGACCAAATTATTTTCCAAAGAACATGGTGGTCTACCTCCATTAATGGGCAATGAGAAACTAAGGTCTATAAGGGAACTTGTAATTTTTAATAGCGAGTAAGCCAGCCCTGGCCAGTGTGGATCAGTTGGTTGGATTCTCATCCCCATACACCAAAATGGGGAGTTCACTTCCCAGTCATAGCACATACCTAACTTGCAGGCTCAGTCCCCAGTCAGGGTGTATATGGGAGGCAACTAGTTGATGTTTGTCTCTCATATTAATGTCTCTCTTATTTCTTTTTCTTTCTCTGTTTCTCTCTCTCTCTCTCTCTCGCATCAATAAATATTTAATTTTTAAAAAAATAAGTAAAACACATTAAAAAATGTAAGGGTTCCTTCTCGATGTGTATAACTTTTAAAACTCTCAGTTTCATACCTTCAGGCAGGAAGGAAGAAATGTAATATTGGCAAAAAATCACTAGAATTGGCTGGGAATGATGTGTTTCTGGCACTCTGAGATACTTAACACCTTTCAGAATAGAGGAAAAAATTCTTTGAAACGTTTCAGCAAGGCACACATGGAGAATATTCTTGATCAACACAGGCTGTCAGCACTGCATTTTACTATTGCTGCTTCTCCACCCAATTCCATCACTAAATGCACTGTGTTATTCTCTCATATGGGGTCAACAAAAGTCTAAGAATTGGCTATAGTTTCTGCCTGGTCCCCAGTAATTTATTTGCAAATGGCGTTAGAAAAGAGTTTCTTTCCAAAGCAAACAAACCTACAGATATATATGAACTGGTATCAGTATTTAATTAGGCAGGTAAAGATGGTACTATGTCAGCAAAATTCCAGAACATACATATGAGTTTTAAAAACATATTCAAATAAAATAAATGTTTATCTTACCTTATCAGCCTAACAATACATCTCTCTTTTAGAGAACTATTCTTAAACATTTACTATAGTGATAGCTTGATCCTTGATTGTACTATAATTTATTTTCAACAGGTGTATACTTTAACACAAATAGAGCTGAAATCTAGTGTGTTGGAACTCATTAATCAAACTGAGACACATTTGCTGAGATTATCTGTCCGAAGAGTGGCAGGCAGCACTTCAATTCCAACCTGGGAGATTTAGTTCAAATCTTAATGCCAAACATTTGGAACATGGTAAACAGATGAGAAAAATCATGTAAAACTGGTCACAACTTGAAACTGTTTTGATAAGCAGTTGTGATTTAAAGAGAGAGAAATGATATCAACTGATTTGGATATGAATCTGAAGAAAGTCTGGCTAACTTACTGAAGGCTTAATTTTAAGCAACTCAACCTCTCTGGGTCTAGGCTGGGTAGCTCAGTTGGTTATAATGACTCTCTGATACATCAAAGTTGCAGTTTCGATCCTTGGTCAGGGCACATACAAGCGGGGATTGCCTGAGGGACTGGAGTGGGGAGCTGCAAGGACTTGGACAAAGTGGGAAAATTTGGGACCACTGTAATAGCATAAACAATAAAGTACAGTTAAAAAAGAATTAACCAATGAATGTATAAATGAGTGGGCCAAAATCTATGCCTGTCTCTCTCTTTTCCTCTCCCTCTCTAAAATCAATAAAAACAAATTTTAAAAATCTCAACCTTTTTGAACTTCTATATTCCCAGATCTAAAATGGTATAATAATATCTATCTTAGAGCAACTTTGGGATGATTAAATTTCTGTAGCATATTATAGTGCCTAGCAAGAGCCTGAATATTGTAAGCTTTCAGGAGATGATTATTGAATCAAAATTGAACACCATCAACCTGAAAATTAGGAAGCCCATATTTTTCCAGGCTAAACTGAGACATTGATTTGCAAAAGTGAGGGGCAATGGCTGAGGAGGGTGACCAGCCCTGGCCTGACAATGTGTTGAGGTCTTGACACAGTGTTTATAGAATGCTTGCTCTACCCAGTGTAAAAATAGCCTTTTCCAGATGTCACCTTGGGTTCTCACTTCAGAGACCTAAGAAATTCTCCAGACTCAAGGAATCTTCTGTTTCAATAACTGAGAAGAGCCCCCATGGAAAAGAGAAAATACAATTACTTCTTCAAAACTTAATCAAATGTAAGCCAATCTCACTAACAATGACTAATTACTTCCTATGTACTAGAACAACACTAAAAATGAATTATATGCCAATAAATGTTTAACATAATGCTGTACAATGCAGAGAATAAAGAATATGCTAAAATGGAATAATAAAGTTTGATTTGCTGGTGGAAATAAGACATGAAAGAGCATAGTTGGGCTTTTTCTTGGATGGCATTATACTTGAAGAGCGGAGTTTCACATATATGGAGATACCTGAAAGCATTTAGAACTGAGGATCTGAAGCAGAAAGCAGAGAGCAGAGGCACAAAATCACAGAAAAGAGCTGATAACAAGTAGATATTTCTGATGTGTCTTTGGTATCCCAGCCTCCCCTTTTTACTTCCTTTATTCCTTTTATCTTCTTTTATTTTTTCACCTAGGAGTCCTCAACAACTAATACCTGCCTTTGTATATAGTATAGTGCCTTGGTCTCTGAACTTGTAGAGAAACATATTTCATATTGTCAGTTAGGTTAGAATTATACCCCCAAATATACCATTGGTTGAAAGAAAAAAATAATTTAAACATTAGGTTCTTTTAAATAATACTGTAATAAATATTCTGATATATGTAAAATTAAAAAAAAAAGTAGGGGGTAGGTAGAAGAAGGTAAAGGGGAAGTAAATGGTTACAGAAAGAGACTTGACTTTGGATGGTGAATTCACAATAAGATATAAAGATGATGTATTATAGAACTGTACACTTGAAACCTATATACTATTATTAACCGATGTCACCACTCCAGTAAATTCAGTACAAATTTAAAAAAGAACAAAGAAAGAATTATCTCAATTCTTATAGAATTTATACTCTATAAGAGCAACTCCTGGAAAGGAAAATGAAATGAAACAATCCTCCATAAAGTTTTCCTAAACCTAGTGGTTCTGAGTGAAGAACATGACAGAGAGCAGGAGTAAGGAATGTGAAATATGGCAGACTGCTTTCCCTTCTGGCCCACTGGTGACTGGCTACTTCCCTTAGGGTAACCTAGCCCTGTGCTTTCCTCTAATGATGGTTGCTGAGAAGGTCTGGCTTATCCTAAAGGAGAGTGAGTTAAGGGGTCAAATGAAGCCATATGAATACTCAACAAAATTGCCTCCACCATTTCTAAGCAGAAAGATACCAGGCTGACTTGGTAGCCGTCATTGTGAAGAGGGTTTCCAGTAGTAGGTGGAAAGATGGTAGGTGCTTTGGCCAGCTAGGTGAAATTGAAGGCTGTGTGTTGAAAGGGGAAGAAGGAATGCAGGTAGAAACTACCTTCTGAATGCTAATCCCTCGTTCCAAATTTGTTTACAGAACACTAGGCAGAAAATGTCCTCGCATTTCTTTGCTAACAGGTGGAGATTCAAACAGGCCTTTATTTCCTGCCCTTCAATGCAGTATCCCTGTACTTCATTAAACCACTGTCACTTTTTCTCCAGAGATGACTGCTTCTCAGTTCTGGGTGAAGTGACAGCTAAATACAATGGAGCATAAATCAATCTGCAGACATCTGCTCCAGGGGCCTTTGTACAGAAAGGTGAAGGATTGTACATACATATGTAGATGCCCTTTTACAAGGTTGAATTTATTGTGATGCTTCCCACATCCTTTTGAGAGCCTAGAATGTGACAAAGCTACTCCAAGGGGAAGAAAGAAAATTCTCCTTCTTCAATGTTGGACCTGAGCATCTTTGCAGCAAAGAACATTTTATTCAAGCTTTTCATAGACTTTTAGTAAAAGAAGTAAACTGGTGTTTTTGAATAAAAGAAGATAACCTAAGTATATGCAAAGAATAATATTCAGTATAGGAGTAAGTTATTAAAACTATTAGAAAATAACCATAGTTGTAAGGAAAAATGTAAGGAAATTGGATGACAATAGCGCAAACTTAAAACATTTTCATCTCTCTCCTTCACTCTCTCTTTCTCTCTCCCTCAAGAAAGACAATACAGTTAGTTTTGAAAGTACAATCCTCACAAAGGTTTATGATTATTTTTAGTGATATTGCTAAAAATTATGTGCATTTAGTTTTTATTCCATTCCATCAACATTCTGAAAAAGTCAATTTAATAAGCATTAGAGACTTTCTCTCTGAGTTATTGGAAATTAATGCTAATTCATGGGAAAATTGTAAACATGATACAATGTAAAGGTGACACATTTTAACACATGTTTTTCTGGTGTGCTGAACCAGATGAGTTGATCCCATAGTTTATACACTGCAGGTATAAAAGCCCACAGTACTTTTGCTAGGAAATATGGAGGTAATTCAGAAGGGTGCTTTGCTACAGAGCATGGATTTTATGTTTGTCTTACTAAATCTTGCCAATAGTTACAGTTTATAAACCTCATGATGAATTTGCAATTGAATTCTCTGTCTTTACTACAAAATCAAATTGGCAAAGCTCTTGGCTGATAGATAGGTTATGGGGATGACCCAATCTTATGGTTGGAAATAATTTTGGGCTACATACCTATGGTTATGTATTTAAAAATCAGGAGTATACCGATAGTACAAAGGAGGGAAAGTAAAAGCCCTCCAGGATACATATTATAAAACAAGTACCATGATATGTTTCACATTTCCAAATTCAATGTAGCATGCCTGTTTTTACCATTATACATGCCTCTACTCTCACAATCATTACATATATATGTATTCTCCTTGACAGAAGTTCAGGTTTATGGGGTATAACTTGTTCAAATTTAAAACTGTCAAATAATGAGGAAATTAGTGATTTTTGTGATGCAATATAGAATGTCCTGACCCCATGTGGACCATCAGTAGTAGAGAACTCTTATAACCTAATTAGAAGTTTTAATCATTGGTTCCTGACAGTTAGTTCAGTTAGTTAGAGCTTCATTCAGATACACCAAGGTTGTGGTTTTGATCCCCAGTCAGGGCACATACAAGAAGGAACCAATTAATGTATTAATAATGGGAAAACAAAGCAATATTTCTCTCTCTCTCTCTCTCTGAAATTAATCAATAAAAGAAATTATAGTTATTGAGGTGATAGATGTGCTAACTAAGCTTATCTGATTATATTTCACAATACACACATGAATCAAATTATTACATTATGTATCTTAAACACATACAATGTTTAGGTCAAGTATATCTCAATAAAGCTGGGAGGAAAAGAAAATAAATAAAAACATTGATTTTCCATTTAAAAAGTCACACTTGCTCTCGACACAAAAAGAAACAGTTCAACAAGTAAATGCTGAGCACAAACTATGTACCAGAAAATGTGCAAGGTACTGGGGTATAACTAGGAAGAAGTAATAATGGAAGAACTAAAATTTATTTAAGTGTGCTAGATACTAATTTAGACACTGATCTACATGACCTAGGGCTCTAGGAATTTAGGATTTGATGGATATACAGGTGAATTAGCAGATACAACACATTATAATAATGGGTAAGAAAGGGTATGCTCAGGAGACTAAGGGGCAATTAATCAGAACTTGCGAAGTACAGGAAAATTTCATAATCATATCAGTATGACATAATTATGGAAAGAGATACTGTTACCTCTGGAACTTTTGAATGATGAGGAAAAAGTCTTAGCATTAGAAGAAGATTATCTTTTTTGCTCAAATAGTCATTAGATTAGAGTAAGCAAAGGAGGTATATGTGTGTGTATATGTGGTTGGGTGGGGAGGGGGTTAGATATAGAATGCCCAGGATTGGCAGTTAATGGTATGGCTTCATATGGATAGATTATGCCCTCTATGACCTAATTAATTAAGAAATTAATTAATTAAGTGATTAAGCAAGCCAGTAAACCAAAAAAAATAAAGTTTTAAAACAGCAAAAAAAAATTGGTAATATTTTTTTGCTGTTCTGGAAGTGAGGCTCATAGTAAGTGAGATTACTTAAACATTATATTGTTCTCTTCACCATTGCAATGGCTCTTCTAATCCTTTCACTTTGACCTTGACCATAACTTGTCTTTTGGAACCTGAAACCCAACTTGCAATTTTGGAGAAGGGAAAGGATGGGTGCTTCCCCACATATCCAAGCAAGCTCTGGACACCAGCTCAGAGTCCTAGAATTCAACCAATGTCTGACACTATCTATCTGAAGAGAGCATCAGGTCCTGCATATCGAGGGTTCAGTTCTACAAGACTCTCCCCCTACCACCTACACATACTTCGGATGTCAATTAGCTCTTACTTGTGCTTCCGACCTACTAGCTACATAGATTGGAGGTTCTGAAAATCCTCAGCAACTCAGACTAGGAATCACAATTCCAGGTTGTGTACTTCTAACTTACCGCCCATAAATTAGAGGTGTGGCTATGAACCACAACCCGCTCCCTGAGTTTTATTAATTTGCTATAACAGCTCACAGTATTCAGCAAAACAGGTTACATTATCATCAGTTTACTGTAAAAGGATTTAACTCAGGAAATGTCAGATGGAAAAGGTGCATAAGGCAAGGTATATGGGAGAGGGCACAGAGCTTCCATGACCTCTCCAAGTATGGTGTTCCAGTCTCCCTGCAGCTCCACGTGTTCACCAATCCCAAAGCTCACTAAAGACTTCCCTTTTGGAATTTTACAGAAGCTTCATTAAATAGACATGATTAATAATCATTGGCTATTGGCAATGGATTGAACCTCAAGCTCTTCTCTCTTCCCCTGAGGTGGGTTGGGGAGTGAAAGTTTCAAACCTCTAATCATATGATCACTTCTCCTCCCAAGAAGCCCACACCCTTGGGCAGGGTCCAAAAGTCACCTAATTAATATATAAAAAGACATTTTTATCACTGTCAACACTTAAGAAATCCCAAGGGTTTGGGAGGTGTAAGCCAAAAACTGTGGATGGAGATCAAGTACCTTACAACCCAAAATATCACAACTTGCTTTGGCAAATAGAAAGTGAGCAATTTCACTGTGAACACAGACTTGAAATATGCCTGTGTGGTGTGGCTTGGCTCCTGCACTTTGATTACCTAGCATGGTAGCATGCATGCCCCATCTATCTGCTGATACTAGCCTGATTGACCTGTGGAAAAGTCTGGAACCTGACCTCATGTAGAGCTATCCCATTCAACCCATAGACTTGCCCATCAGGAAAAAAAAAATGCATACATTTTAATTATTAGAAATCACTGAAATTTGGGGAGTTCTCTAATATGTAATGATTTGCAGAAAATAAATCTGACTATTAAAATATTATCTTGAAAAAAGGTTTGTTATTGTTTCAGTACTGTCTCAGAGAAGATCAAAGGTGTTCTATGGATGGCTGCATCCTATCTCATATGTTCCACTCAATGAGTCAGAAATGCAGAACTACCCGGAGTGATACATAAGAATTTCTTAGTAATAGCTACATCATCAGATGTTGTTAGTACCATTTTTAAAAGTATGAGCTTTGGAGTCAGCCCTCCTAGAGTAGTACTTTAATTCTGCTGTTTCCTAGCCAGGTGAGCTTGGGCAAATTACTTGACTTCTCTTTTTGTTTTCTCCCTCATTTTTTAATGTAGCAGTTGCATTTTCTTCCTAGGATAGTGAGAATTATGACAATTTAGATAAAGCAGTACAGTTTCTGGCAAATAATAAATTGTTTAAAAATTAGACCCCACTAGATGATCATAACTTTACTATACCAGCCTTAAGTGAAATTTTCAAATGTTTCATTGAACCTTTTTCTTGAGTCCATTATGTTTCCTGTGATATTTTTGTGCTGTCATGACTTCTGGTACCCTGTGGATAGTGGCACTCTGAAGAAGTGTCTCGGTTTTTACCCTTTAATCTTTGTTGGATACTAGGGCCTGGAAATCTTTGATGATATAAACTTATTTAATAAACAATGCTAAAAGCACATAACAGATAGATTCTGGAGAACGCCATAATCTCTGAGATTAATTTTGAATAGTTGTTTCTTTAGAAACTCTGAAAAGGAGAAAAAAAAAGGCTGGCTATACATTTCTCTAATGGAACATTTCCTTCAGCAAGTATACTTACTCTTTAATTGTGTACTTGCATTTAATTCACAAAATGTCAAAGAGAAATAATGTTAGCTCATTTGACCCTTCATAAGAAACTATTTTGCCTAAGATCAGGTATCTCTATAACCAAGGCTTTTTTTTAATTATTATTATTAATTCCTAGTCAGCCTCATGTAGCTACTATGTAGCAAGGTTATGTTTCAGAAACATGGGTGTCTAATAATAAAGATGTTTTCTTCATGAGGTAATATTCTTGAAATATATATTTGGTAATTCATGACCCACTAAGCCCATGAGGTAATGGGTCTAAAATATATGCAATAAACCACAGAACTTTCTTGATGGGAAATCTGCATATGGATTACTGTAATTCTCTGAATATCAGGGAAGTCAAGATGGCTACTTTTTCTTTTCCCTCATCTTTCACAAGGATAAACAAAGTTATCTTTCTTGCAAAATAGCACTACCCATTATTTCACAAGAAAAAAAAGTAGTTTGTAAAAAATCTTTCTGAAGCCCTAGCTGGTAGCACAGTGGATAAGGCCTCAGCCTGCAACACCCAAAGGTTGCTGGTTTGATTCCCAGCCAGGGCACATAATCAGGTTGCAAGCCAGGTCTCCAGCCAGGTCCGCAGCTGGAGGCAGGTGAAAAGCAACCATACCTTGACATCTCTCTCCTTCTCTGACTCTCCCCCCACCCCTCTCTCTAAGAATATTAAATAAAATATTTTTTAAAATCTTTCTGCAAAGAAGAAACACTCTGACAGTTTGAAATGTCACAAAATATGTTGTGAAACCCCCGCCATGTGCACACATTTAAATGATTAATGTGAGCTCTTCTCTATTAATTAAATTATAGATATCAGAAAAACTGTTTCCTTTGAAGGAAAAATCATTAATATAAAAGTCAAAGCCAATTGATTTCAAAATAAATGTATTTTTTTCCTTAGAAAAAGTCATCTCCTGACCAGTGAATATTTCTTCTGAAGGCACAAGAATGAAGCTACTTTAAATGCAAATATGTGAACATACATATACATAACCTTCGGGAATCTTAGTAGCCAACTGGTTTAAACACTTCATTTTGTATATGATGAGACAAGAAGCTGAAAAACTTTTAGTCATCTTTAATGGTTTTTAAATGTTTCCATAAATTTTTTTATAAGCTCCCCTCAGAAACTGGAGACTAATTGTTCTGTTCTTGAGAGTAGGACGATCTTAATGACTTACTTCTAAAGAATAGAATGTGGCTGAATAAGAGTATATTACTTGTAAGACTAGGCCACAGGTGGCATTGAGGCTTCCTCCTTGCTTGCTGTCCTGGATTGCTCACTCTGGGAGAAGCCAGGGGCCAGCCTTGTCAGAGGAGGGACAATGGAAGTGCAGTGGGAAGAATTCTAAGATATTCCCTAAACCTCCCACCCCTGGTGTACACATCTTGTATGACCCCCTCAAATCGAGTATGGACAGGACACAGTAATATTGTTGGATATAATTTCCATGATCAAAGGTAATATAAAATGTGAAGGGATAGTTACCCCCATGATTATGTTGTTATTTAAGACTGTCATAGTAAACTGGAGAGACATTCTCCTGCTGCCTTTGAAGAGGTTGCCATGTTATGGGAGAGCCACCAGACTAGGACCAGAGGACAGCCTCTCTGAGCTCAGAAAGATGCCTGGCTAACATCCAGCATGGAGAGAAGGACCTCATTCTTAATGCTATAAAAAGCTGGTGTTGGCAAATAACCTATATGAGGTTGAAGAAGGACCCAGAGCTCAAGATGAGAACGTAGCCTGGCCAATATCTTGAATTTTATCTTCATAAAAGACTCTGAACAGAGGACCTAATCTAATCTGTACCTTGAGTCCTGACCCACAGAAATTCTAATATAGCAAATCTGTGTTGATTTATGCCAGTAAAATCCTAGTAAGTTCTTACATAGCAATAGGAAATGAACACAGAAGGGAACTGAAGCCTCCTACCAATAACTGGCATCATGGGAATGAACCATCTTGGAAGCACATCCTCCAACCCGAGTCAAGCTCTCAGAAGACTGCAGTTCTGGCTGTCACCTTAACGGGAACCTCATGAGAGAGCCGAAGCTAGAGCCACCCAGCTAGATTGCTATATTAATCATTTTTCAAAAATATTTTATAATGTTTAGACATCTTGAGGGGCCTCGCTGTCTGAGGAGATACTACCCTCTCAGGACTTATTAATTTCTACAGATAATAAACAACTCATCTGAGAACATGGACATGTTTCATATGCAAGCCAAGCAATCCTGAGTCCAGACCCTTAACCACCTCTACTATATAACTCTCATACACCAGGCCAATGTTTCTCTGGCCCTACATCAACCCAAGACCACCGCTGCAGCCCAGAGTCCACTGACAGCATTGTAGTAGCCAATCCTATGCTGGCTACCCTTTCCTGCCTTTCCCACAGAAAATACAATAAAGGCTCTGCTTTTTCCTTGCCCCAGCTTCTGCCTTCTGACTGATGCTAATGCTGCTCCATATAAACCTGCATTGACTTACAGACCCCCACTTCTCTTGGGAAATCTAAGTAATAAATTCTTCTTCCAATAGCGTTAGCCTCTTCATGTTGTCATTCAGTCATTTCCATAAGTTAAAGTCCCCTGAGTATTTTTTAATCCAACTGTTCCCTAATTTCTAATCTGCAAAAAACTAGTTAGATAATGAATATTTACTGCTATTTTAAGATGCTAAGTGTTGAGCCAACTTGTTATATAGCAATAGAAGACTAATTACCATCTTTGCCACTATTCATCAGCAAGTTGAAGTTCCCGGCCTCCCGGATGGAGGACAAAGTAGGTAAAAGAGCATAGGCTCTGAATTCAGACAGGTCTTAGCTTAAATAAAAGCTCCACTGCCTACTTTCTTTATGAGTTTGGTCAAGTTTTCTTAGCACCACTGAGACTCAATTTCCTCATCATTAAACCTGAAATAATACCTAAATCACCAGCATTTTATGAGAATTTTAAGAAATGAGCAAAATAAAGCTTACGAAGGACTTTGCATGGAGTTAGAATTCAGTACTATTTCCCCCCCCAAATCTTGCATTCATTCCTTCCCTTGTCATTGTAACACCCAAAGTTAATAGTCACTTGATAATACAAAGAAGTTGTGTCAGTTCTAAGGTCCCTGATCAAATTTCTTTGTTTAAGCAACTAACATTTGAAGATAAGAGTAAAGGGCTAAGAGAAGACTCAGACCAAGAAAAATAACAAGAAATCAACATGCATGTGAGCCAAAAGGCAAATCACCATCTTGAAAAGTTTTAGTATCCCTTTGGGTATATTTTATAATCCTAAATTGCTGTAGTGAACGGAGCCGGTTACTTCAGATAGAGCCTGAGCATTGTTCCAGATCATCACTATTCTGGAAAAAGTGATGGAAAAAGTAGTGTAACATTATACTCTTAAATTTCCTCACTTCTTTTTGTTGCTAAGAGCTCCATCCCTATCTTCCTGTCTTTTCAGTGATTTACTCTTTCCTGAGAGATATCATGTAATAAAAGAATGAATAAATGCCAGTTAGCCCACTTATATATTCCTTCATTTAATAAATCATGTCAGCAAGATTGATCAAAGATGACTTGCAAGGAGTTTGTACCCAGATGTGAATAAAGTTATAAGTTATATTAAAATAAAAACCATGTGATAAAGACATAGACAACTAGGCTCAACATTGATGGTTAAATCCCAAATGGGTGCTTCAGATTGTGTATTTTAAATGGGATATTCTCCAAAATTTTAATAATTTTGATATTTATTTTTCTTTAATGCTGAAAATATTTAAATAATAAAACTCTCTAGATTATGCATATACTTAATTTTTCTCTCTTGTGGTTTGTGCTGTCAAATAAATTTCTTTGACCTACCCAACTCGCAAAAATGTTTCCCTCTGTGTATTCTAGGAGTGTATAGTTTTTAATGTAATGTTTTGGCCTATGATACATTTTGATTTAATTTTATATATGTATTAATATGAATATGCAATTTTTCCAGCACCATTTAAAAGCTACCATTTAATGGGGCTTCTAAATTTGGTTCATTGTCAAATGTTGGAAAATGTATTTCCTTCAGGTAGGAAAACAAAAGACAGTTAAGCAAATAAATTTCCTTGGATTGCAGCTGTGAGATCAAAGAATATAAGTGGGATATGTTAAAACCAACTCCAGAAATCTTCATCCATGGATGCTTCTGACATAAGGTTCAGTGTGTAATTAAAGCAGGAAGTGTGATGAAGAGTAGTTCTTTCACAGACATTCCAGAGAAACACAGCCTGACCACTGGAAAGCCTGTCAATAAAGAAAGGTGGTTGACACTTAAGCACCAAGAGGTTCCATCCTGATGACCTCTGTTTCATCCCCTAGTTTTCATGGCCATCCTGATATGCTCCCCTTCTCTCAAGTATTGTCATGCAACAGGGGACTGAAATGAAAGGGAACATTCTAGAAAGTCACGGTGAAGGTGACTAGCACACTGAATTTTGAATCTCTTTACAGTGTACTAATTCATCTTTAAAATGCTTTCTAAATGAGGGAAGACTGATCAAAAATCTACCACTTCTTGACTTTTATACATGTCCATAAATTATACAAGATTCAGTAACTTATTTCCATATTGGAAAGATGATTGTTTCCTGGCTGATTTTTATCTTTTCTTCTAAAGATGCAGTGAATATCATGTTATAACAATGGTAAATGTATTAATATCTTTCTAAATGATAAGGTGTAAACAACTTCAGAAATATTAGGAAAATAATTCACTTCTCATAGTTTCTTTGTATCATTTACATATTTGGACTCACCTCCTTACTTTAAGTTAAAAATAATTTGAAGTTGTTCCTAAAAACTAGAAAGAGCCTGTTATAGCAGAGGCTGTTGCTTGCTGACTACCAAAGAAAAGTATATTCACTGGAGCATGTAAAGGTTGGAGGTGTGTGTGTGTTGGGGGGGTGGTATGTTGTTACTGTCAGGTAATGCCTGGCTATGTGCAATTAGAAATATGAACCAAAGTCTCATGGCTTTATGTGATTCCCTTGTCCCAAGAACGTCACATTGACTAGCCAGCCAGTTTATAGCTGGTTTCTTTATTAGAGACCAATAGGTGGGCTGATTTTCTGCTGTTCTGTGATAACATTACATGTGTGCATTCATCAAAACTTGCATTGATTTTGGAATAGCATGATTTCTGTTATTAGTGTTTTTAATGTATCCTGGCATACCTGGTGTTCATGATTTTTATTTCTCATAGTCATCTTATATCCCCCAAAGCACATTTATAAACACATTTCTGAATTATCAAAAGCTTGTATCCTTAATAAATGCAGTTGTTTTTAGATCGGAATTGTAAAGGAAGACCAGATGGTTTAATAATGACAGTGTTGAAAAGACATTACCAAGTCATAATACAGCTTGAATCCCTATCGGTTAACACCATAGATAATTAAAGGGTACATATTTCAAAAGCTAACTAGTTGCAATGATTCTTGTTTTGTAAGCTTGTTCAGACATAAAATGCAAGAAAAGAACAGAGGTTTGAGAACTATTTGCAAAAACTCACACTAATCTTACTTTAATATGGAACCTATGTTTCATATTCTACTATGCTTTTTATTAGCACTTTTAAGTGTAGGTAATAAAGTGGTTGTAATATGATTTTATTCTTTTTCCACTCCCAAGCTATTTAAAGAAATTGTGATCTCAAGGATATTGCCATAAGGTAGGAATCAAGGGAAGAAGACAGTTATTGGCAAATGTCAAATTTATTTAAGGTAAGACACAAAAATAAAATGATATATGTTTAAATGTGTCTTTCTTTCTGAAGAAAACTTTGTTCCTTAGCCTTTGAGATGGACATATATTAATATCAGTAATCTGGATCCAACAGGTAAAATGAGATAAGGATACTCACATAAAATATTAGAAATATATTTCCTGTATTGTTAAAATTTCATCTTTTTCTCAGAGAAAAAACAAAGCATCTGCCTATCTGCAGTTCATCTATCTTTATCATCTATCTATACCTAGACATATCTCTAGATCAATAATATGAGTATATATTATTTATGAATTAGAGTAGAGTGATAATATAGATAGATGATAGACATAAAATAAACATATGCTTTCTTAAAAAGATTTTTATTTATTATTTTTAGAAAGAGGGGAAGGGAGGGAGGCAGAGAAGGAGAGAGACATCAATGTATGGTTGCCTTTCACCTGCCTCCAGCTAAGGACCTGGCTGGAGACCTGGCATGCAACCTGGTTATGTGCCCCAGCTAGAAGCGAACCAGCAACCTTTGTGTTCACAGGCCAGCGCTCATCCACTGAGCCACCAGCCAGGGTGACTTATGCTTTTTTTATGGACTTAATTCCCTTATAAATGGGGAATGCCTGGGTTAGAGCATTTGTGTGTGTGTGTGTGTGTGTGTGTGTGTGTGTGTGTATGTGTGTGTGAGAGAGATAATGTAAAAGAAAGAAAATAAATTTATTTCTATAGAGTTAAATATTTCTAACTGAATTAACTGAATTTGACACATCAGTTGTAGAAATCCAAGCCACTCATATAGCTTTTCATTGGAATTTGATGATTTAATCAAACACAAAATATTTGCTCTACTTTCAATTAATTTCAATAACTAGTTAGTATCTCCTCATTATCAAAATTCTGTCAGCACACAGGAGTCCAATAGCACCAGATCTTTGCAAAATGGTTTTGCAAGATGGATCGCATTACTTAATGTAGAAACTTATACTTAAAAATAATTGTATGTAGCTTTGAATCAATAAAAAATAAGGACAAAATATAAATAATAAATTGGGATGGAGAAACTGGTGAGAACTATCTCCAGAGGACCATATAAATAAAACAACCATAAAGCTCCCTGAAAATTGACAGAATCAGGGCAAAATACAGATTTTCAAATTTTGTAAAATGGTAAAATAATTCAGTCAATTGCATATATGTACTGTGACTGTAAAATAACAAGAACTATTTGACAAATCACATGTACAAATGTATTTTCCTTCAGGTACTGTTATTGAAAACTGTCAATTTTCCCATGAGCTATATGGCACCTATCTATAAACAGACATTTTTTATATTGACTTGGCTAAAAAGGATGTTGACTTATTCTCTTCCTGGTTTCAAATGGAACAATTATGTATTTTCCAGTCAAGCTTAAAATAGGTCACCTTGAAAGTTTAATGAAATTTCTTTTCATGAGGAACTTCTCCCTAAAGACTTCAAGGCTACTTTTCTAACCAAAGAACAGGAGCTACTCTTTACATCCAGATATTCAGATTCATTTTCTTAATAAAGCACTATCCAGATTTTCTTCTCCATGTGAGGGCAAATATTTGGATGCTACTATGATTTTATACTTCATATCAATCACATAAGCAAACCATTTTTTTAGGTAGTCTATATCTGTAGATTGTGAGCTTCATATAGTAAAGAGAGAGAAGGAGAGAGACAGAAAGACAGAGAGACAGAACAGAAAGAAAACCTTGGGATTTCCCTCCCTCCAGAAGTGAAGTGTTAACATTTCTGAGAGTTAGTTAATTTGAATGTTATGACAATCTTTGAAACTTGACTCTTTCCTAAAAAGAATGACATGAGCCTATATTCTGCATCATTTGCTTCTATGTCAGTGAATGATAAGGAAAATATCCTTGATGTAGCTAACAGAAGATAGTTATATTCCATCACCAATAACTACATGAAGTCTGAAATTTAAATGGTTTAAACACTAATGTCTGCAATACAATAATCATGTAATTTGACAAATAATATCCTATATCCTCTAAATTATCTTTGTAAGTAATTGTAACATTTATAATTAATTAAATTTCCAGAAGAGGTTTTTCCCCACATTTATTACCATTCATCCCAAAATTGAGAGTCATCTGTATGAAAAGTAGTTGTATTCAATTAATTCTTTCCAACTTTTTGGTGTGAGGATAAGTACCAAACTTTTAAGATTTCATTTATTAGTGTATATTACTGACTTTATTGGTATAAGTTTTTCCACATATATGTTTACTAATAACAGAGATATTGTATGTTAAAATTAATGCAGGAAAGAATCATGAAGATTTATTTTGGTAAGGAATTTTCACTGAAAACCATTGATTATCACCATGGTATTTGCTTTTATTTAGCTTGATTATTTTTCCTGATCTTTGCTTTGGAAAAATACTGTATGTTTTAGAAGACAGAGTTATTATCAAGAACTTGGTAATATATCAACTCAGCAAATGTTAGTAATGTAACACATTTGTACCTCTCCAATTACACACTGAATCCTCATGAAATGGTGCGAAACAATCTGCCCCAGCACCTGTGAGAAGAGACAGGAAACTCTTTCCTTTTTAAATATAAAACTAGTTGATTAACTATTAAAAGTGTGTGCCAGTAATTTTGGTCAAAGCTTTCAACCATGTCAGTCCTATATGGTCTGGAAATTAGTACAAATAATAATGCCCAAAAGTCTATGGGCTGTTTCCTGACACACTTAAGATCCCATTAGTAACCCCAAGCATTTGTGCAATTAAACTGTAATCAATATTACTGAAGGCTTGGGGAATATGCACCATTGATCACTTCATTGTATACATTTGGATCCATCCTTTGCTAATGTATGGCCTTGCTCAACTGCTACACTATTCTGAACTTCAGTTTTCTTGTATATAAATGGTGACAATACCCATCTTGCTAAAGGATTAAATGAGATTACATGTTTTTCAGTGCCTGAGTGACTAAGATCTGATATGATCTTCCTACAGATTATCTTCTACATGGCAAGTGCAAAACTGCTATAAATACCTAAGTCATCTCATCTCATTCCACTTAAGATTCTTCAGTGACTCCTCATTGCTTTTAGAGCAGAAGCTGAAGTTCTTACAATGGTCCATAAGATCCTATACAATCTCTCACTCAGGGTCTATTATTTCTTTAACATCTTTTCCTACAACACTTTCCTGTCTCAGGCTACTCTAGACATCTGTTCTCCTTGATACTGCACAAACATTATAGCTATGCACCTGCCTCAGGGCCTTTGCACTACCTATTTTCTTCCATGGCCTAATCTTTCTCTGAACCACATTGTTGTTCACTTTCTCTTTTTCTTCAATTTCATCTTTTCCATTTGGGTCTATTTGAAATGACATAATTGACTCTTAGGCATCTTGATTTCCTTTATCTTATTGTATTTTTCCCCTAATACCTGATACTTTTTAACATGCTGTATCATTGACTTATGCTTATAATCTGTTGTATTTTTCCCCACTAGAATGTTCAATCATGAAGGTAGATTTTCTCTCTCAGCTTTATTTATTAATTCATCTTGCACATCTAGAATGGTGTTAGGCATAAAGTGGGTGCTCAAAAATACTTGACAAATGAAAAAATAATGAATAAATGGCAGTAATTTTTGTGTTATTATTTGGCCTAATTTATCTCCTTATGACTTGGTTCACTGTCATCTATCATTTTCCCCCCAGGCTATGGCATATGGCAGGTTAATCATTCCTCCTAAGGAGGCACCGGCTGGTTAGGAGTTCAGGCAGCCTTTAGCTACCTCAAAACCTGATCATTCCCCATTTCTGTGCATTTACTAAATATCTGCGCAGCAGGTTGCCTTTCAGTGAGCACTCAAGAGGCTCCAAGAACACTGCTTTCTTTGTTTCACTGTGGGGAGTGGGATGGGTACAACAAAACAATCAATCTTGCCAAGTGTGATAGTTTTCCTCATTTTCATGCTCTGCAATATCAAATCAACTCAGGGGTCACTTTTCAATCTTAGATAACAATGCCTGGGTCCCTGTTCTCCACTAGACACCGTGACCACTGGCTGTCAGTAAAGTCTCTCATGGACTAAGTCCAGTTTAACTGCTGTGAAGAAGAGTCATGCCACAAAATTTGCAAATCATATTGGAGGTGGAGGTAAACATGCAAAGTTTAAAGATTACTTTCTCTTACATAAAAATCAATAATTTACTTCTTTCTTCTTTGTTTTTCTTTCTTTCTTTTTTTTTTATAAATATAAGCAGTGTAAATTAGGAGATGACAGGGAGATGAGGGAGATGACAGATGGTCTCAGAGAGAAAATGTGAACAGTGGTTGCTTTGTTTTCATTTGAGTTATCAACATGAGAGGAGCTCATACTACAGCATGTAAGGGATAGGTACAGGGCTGGAGAAAGATTCATAATATTCTAGTGAGTTTCTTTGGGATTTAAAATAGATGGCTGTGCATGGGATCTATATAGCTCTACTTTTAAGTTAAATTGAAGAGTAAGTCAAAACACAACACAAAGATGGCTTTGGAGAGGATACTCCCTTAAGGTACCTCTTTACCATGTTTAAAATCACAGAAGAGAACACAATGGTGAAAAACAATATACAAAATTATTTCAACAGGGTAGTCCCTATAAATATGTGGCAATATAAATAAGCATAATACAGGTACTATCATGTGACTCAGCAATATACTCAACTCATTCATTATTGCAAACCCTATTCAGCTTCCTTTATGGGTTGCACTGTGCTAAACTTTGGGGAAAGCATGGAAGAAACTGTTCTTCCCTTAAGAAAGATAGAGTTGAAAGTGGGAGGAATATGAAAAATGTATGGATTTATCATACAATGTGATTACAATCAATTACAAGATAAGTCTGCTCTTAAGGGAACATAAAGAAACATTAGGGAGAACCAATCTCAAGTGTGAAGGCAAGCATAGTACATATTTTCAAGAGGCTAGAAAAATCTTAAACCATGACTAGAGTTACTTAGATGGAGAAGAGATTGAGTGGGAGAAGATCAGATTAGCAAAAAGAAAAGCAAGAGCAAAGGCCTGTGAGAGGGTATACATAAAGGATAAGGGACAAGTGCCTGGCAGCACATTGTAGAAGAGGCTTTCAGTGCCATTATAAGGAGTTTGGAAAATATATGTGAAGCTACTAAGAGAATTTATGCAAGGAAAGGGTGTGAGCTTTACAATTTTGAAAGATAATACCACTGACAATACAGAAAATGTGTCAAAATTCAAGCAACTAGGTATAAAATGGTTTCATTCCTTGAGGAAAAGAACAAAAAAGAGAATATATTTCTAATGAGGTAGCAGGTAGAAACAATTTGATAGTGAATTCAATTTGGGATTTGTTGAGCTTAAATGTTTAGGGAAATGTGTAGGAGAGCTGGACAAATAAGACTTTGAGATAAAGAGAGATCAAAATGTCAGCGTTTGAAATCATGAAGCTTCCCGTCATAACATAAATGACCTCTTGACAATTTTTTTTTATTTCTTATCTCCCCTTACTAGAAATAAAACCATCGAGGGCAAGGACTTAGAACTTGACTTGTTTATTTCTGGGTATTTGGTGTCTAGAACTGTGCTGATGTCAGAGTGCCACTCATGAAATACTTTCTGAAAAGATAAATTATTCAGAATTATAGTTGAAGAAATGTTTGGATAACACTACTTCTGATAGAGGGTGAAAATCAGAAAGGACGCAGAGTGTAATTCAAAGCTCAGCACTAGGCTGATGATGGCATGTGATGCTGAGAAGGAAACCCCAGGGAACTGGATTGTGATGTTGGAGAAGATAATGAGAATATGAAAAAAGGCTTCCAATGTCCTAGAGCACTAAGGTATTTCTTAATGGCCTCATTAAGTTCAGCGTAGTTCCAGTGCATAGATGGAAATAAAGCCAGAGAGCTGAGAATTGGGGGACTAAATGAAATGAGAGTATCATTACTCTTTTCAGGCACATGGGAGGAGAAGAGCAATAGCTGTTCAGAAATATTGAGTCAAGGAAGAATCTTTATGTCTATTTATTTATATTTTTATTGGGAGCTGTTTAGTTATGGTTAAGTAAGGGACTAGCAGTGAAGTAGAGAATTAAAAAAAAAAAAAAAAAAGAACATGGTGGTAACCAAAGGAAAAAGATTGATGGAGTAGGTAAAACCAAGTCTGTCTCATGGCCAGCAAGCACAGGCTAGATAGTAAAATCTTAAAATCTTATTAATGAATTGAGCATAGTATTGAATAAGATAGTGTAAATCAACATTAACCACACTGATGAATAAGTGAATATAGCACACGGATCAGGGTCAGGAGGCATGTAGAATTGTTGATCTTGATTATAAGGGGCTTCATCTGTCTTTTTTTACTTCTTCCAGGTTACCATGGCTTTATACCAACAAACATATGTTCCTGTTTTCTGACTACTAAGGGGCTAAACGCTTTCTGGGTCTTGATCTCCCTTTCTGCTCCTAGGCTTATACCCTTGTTCTCTCTCTACATAAAATTAGGCATGTTGTGAGCACACATCTGTCTGTAGTTCTCCTCTCCTCCAGCTTAAGTTCTTCAGTTCTATTAGCTCCATGCCTTTGCCACTTAGGTTATTCTACTTGTGTGTGTACATCCTCAGTTCTAGCAAGATAACCCACCCTCTTAACAAACTCACCCACACCCTTTCTGGTCTCCATACCCCACTTATGAGCATTGTACGGATTATATAAGATTTAGAAGCAACCTTTCCTAATGTTTTGCAATCAGACCCACTCCCAGTCTCTTGTAAAAAGCATTTGAAAATATCACTCTTCTTTATGAAGTTATCAAAAGCTCTCCACAAAATATTCACTCAATGTTATAATTCATCTGCTATTTTTATAACTGGATTAACTTCAATTTTCTTATCCATGGTGACACACAGGACTATGACATTTACTAGCATACTTATTCCTCAAGATACACCTGGGAATGCTGATCGGGTTTTCAAACATGTGCTGTAACTTCTCCCTCTTCTCTTACTCATAATGGATGGGAATAATAATTATACTATGGAGGTGGAGGCAGTACTAAATCATTTCTAATTAATAATTTCATCAATTTCAGCATAACTATAGCAACAAATATTTTTGAAAAACCACACCAATATTCCAGACTCTGTGAATAAGTTAGAACACCAATAAACCAGATTTAAGTATTTTAAAGGATAGGAAATTTTACTCTATAACTGTAGACTATACCTTAGAACCTCACTAGCTATCTTATCTATTTGAATTTTTAGCAATGGGGAGATTCAGACAAGATATCCCCTTGCTAAGTTCATCACCAATTCTAGAATGACAATCCAAAACTTACACTTTGCCCTTGACTGCTGTACAATCCGGTTAATGGTGATTCACATTACAGGAGATGTATTAGTTATTATTACATAGTAAATTACCATAAGAAGTAGACACCTAAATCATTTTCTTTTACTTTCTTGCCAACTTCTGTGGATCAGGAAAAATTCAGGAACAGCTCATGGTCTCTCATGAGGTTTCTCTAAAGATGTTAGTTGGGGCTCCAATAATCTCTAGGGTTCACAGGGCTGAAGATGTGCTTCAAGGCAGCTCACTTTTACACCTGGTGAGTCAGTACTTGTTGGTAGTAAAATGTCTCAGTTTGTTATAATGTGGGCCTCTGCTAGGAAACTGACAGAGTTCCTGGAGTGAGTGATGCCAGAGAGTAAGGCAGAAGCCTCTGTCTTTTATGCGTAGCCTGGGGTCACATGCCACCATTTCTGCAATACCTTATCAGTTACCCAGGTCGACCACACTCAATGTGGGAGACAATTCCACAGAGGCATCCACACCAGGACTTGAGGATTTCTGGGTCCTCTTGACTCTCACAGAAGCCTAGAGTTTTCTAGAACTGATCTAAGCCATGTGCTGGCTGGGTGACTCAGTCAGCTAGAGTTCCATACACAAAAGGTTATGGGTTCAATTCCCAGCCCAGGCACGTACCTGGATTGCAGGTTCTATTTCCAGTCAGGCTGCATGTGGGAGGCAACGATCTAGGTTTCTCTTAAAGCACTAATGTTTCTCTCTCTGTCTCTCTCTTTCTCCCACACAGACACAAACACACACACATTTCCTTTCTCTCTAAAATCAATAAGCATATTTTTGGGTGAGGATCCAAAAAAATAAATAAATAAAAGAACAATTCATGAGTAAGTGGGAACTACATGCATGCATATAGAAGTATCTCTATGTATTTAAATTTTTTTAGAGTATGGTTCATGTCTTTTTTATATTAGAATTTCCCTTATAGTAAAGATGACTTGTTTAACTAATACTCTTTACACTCTCATAATATTTAGCTTAGTGCCTTCACTATAATTAGTGCTCAGTAAAGATCTATTAATTATACAGAAGATATATATGATTTGCTGTTAAGGATCTCAGAGAGACCTTAAAGTCCAGATTGATTAAATTGGCTCTATTAACTCCAAATGCCCATGCTTGACTATAAGAGCATAATGGATATTGCAGATAAGTTCAGTCCTCCTCCAGGAAAACTAGAACCCTGCTGGGATGTGGAAAGCAGATGTGTAGCTCTGACACTAGGGACTGTCTTGTGTTTCTGGATAAGATGTTCATTAAAGGAAGGTGATGTAAATGAGCTTTATACTCAGGATTTACCACTAATGTTTTCCAGACCCACAGGGATCTTCTCCACTTATTTTTCTCCACTAACGTTAAGAGACTTAACAACAGTTCTGGGAAGTCTGAGAGTAGTTCTGAGGCTCACCGATGCAGCAAATTTGTCATCTAATCTTCTGACTGACTTGAAGCTGAGCAGTGGCCTAAATAAAACCTTATTCATATTACATGTGTAATGTGGAAAAATGGCCACAAGCACATTGGAGCAGTGATCAGCATCACCCCCACCCCATATTTCAGTGGTAACATTGTAGTGCAACAGGCTAGCAAGAACTTGGAATTCAGGGGCATATCCTTTAGTGCATCCAAGTCTCTGCTGCCTCTTTGCCTTGTAAAAATAGAGAAAGAATGGCTGACATGCCTTACAGGACTCTTGTGACAAATACCTAATAAAAATCCATGCAAAAACACTTTGTGAGTACAATATAGTATTATATGAAGCATGCTGTAACACGATGATACAGTCTAAGAGCTTAAATGCTTTTTGGGTAAATAGTAGATTTTGGCAATGTCCACAGTATCATTATTGCCTGAGTAATCACGTCTTCAAGAACTCCATTCTGTGTTGAACCCAGCTGCAGGACTATTCCCCCTTAACCAGGACCTGCCTTATTACTTTCTGCTTGGCCAGCCCAATGTTTTTTAATTGAGTCAGGTTACATGGTGCCAATGAAACTTGGTGAATTAGGCAACCAAAAGAAAAAATCCAGACCATTTTAGTCACACTAAAAGACTTTGGTCCTGATATCTTTTACTCTGCCTATTTGTATTCTTTTGAATCTGCTTTGTGAATAATGATGCTTTGACTTTATCTGGTAGAGATTATTGCCCAAAGTTTTACAGACTTTGTTGTATACAAGGTAACTCTTGGGTGATTTGCTTATGAACCTCTATTCTACCAAAACAAAGGCAGATTTGTTGAATAAAGATATCAAGAAATATGTTTAGGAAACAGAGTGAATGGTTTTAATCATATTTGATTTTGTAACACCATAAACTTTCCCAATACATATACTTTTGACAACACATTTTTACTAAATTGAAATTTATTTTATTCTGAAGTGTTGGAAAAGCATTAGGAAAGTGGGAAATAATTGGATTAAATCTTTTACAATAAAGTAACCTACTTTCCAGAGAGTAACCTACTAACATAGGAAAACATCGGAATTGGAATCCCAGTTTTGTCAACTATTAACTGTGCAAAATGGGCAAGAAGTTTATTATTCTAATTTCATAAATAAAAAAGATGTAAATATGAATATCTGTGTATAAGAATTAAGTAAAATAAATCTGGGTCTCTATTTTGAGCATTTTGAAATCAGAAAAAGAATGGTGCTTTTAAAACACATTAAATTGGTCCATCCAAATATATGATTAAAAATTCTCAGAGGCCTGAGAACCCAAATGTTGCTGGTTCGATTCCTATCCAGGGAAACATAACCAGGTTGCAAGCCAGATCTCCAGCCAGGTCTGTAGCTGGAGGCAGGTGAAAGGCAGCCATACATTGATATTTCTCTCCCTCTCTGCCTCTCTCCCTTCCCCTCCCTTTGAAAAATAATAAATAAAATCTTTTTAAAAAATGCTCAGAGGTAAATTTTGTGCTATTAACCACAGGATAAAAGAATGTATTTTAAATTGATCCTTGATCATATTTTCATTTTTTAGACCTTGTTCTGCCTCATTCTCTCTGTGATAATAACTATAATTATATCCATTCCTCATTATGAAAATGTTCTTTCTTCTTTCTTGACATCCGGCTTCCATTGACTAATGATGGTGCAGCTTTGCCCAAGATTATTTATGAAAATCAGAAGATTGTGAAGGAATGTTATATGCAGTCTGCATTTTACATATTATTCCACTCTTCTTATGTACAAAATAAATTTGTCAAAATTAATGTTTGTAACATAAGCTAAGTGCCTACTTCTACATATATGTGTTAGTTTCTGAGAAGGAAGTGAAGTTGTCCTATCTAATTTGACCAAGACTTCACCATCATCTGTCCATAAAACATTAAGATAAATTTTACTATTCCTCTTCTCTCTTTCTTCCCTCAATCTTTGTAATGATTATTGGGATGTTTTTTTGTTTTACTTTTAAATCCCTTCCCTTTCCCTTTCTTCTCATTCCTGAAGTCCTTAATATAGATTTTAGGTGCATTTCACTTCCAGTCTTCATTTTATACTTTAAATTAAATTTCATTAAAAGGAGAAGTGTAGGCACCAGCCTCCAAACCCAAAGGTTGCTGATTTGATTCCCAGCCAGGGCACATAACCAGGTGGAAAGCCAGGTCTCCAGCCAGATACGTAGCTGGAGGCAGGTGAAAGGCAACCATATAGTGATGTCTCGCTCTCTCTCTCTCTCTGCCTCTCTCCCTACTCCTCTCTCTAAAAGTAATAAATAAACTCTTAAAAAAATAAAGAAGAAGTGTAAAGTATTATTCAGATTGTTAAGGGTTTGGGGAGTGGGATTGTGGACAGAAAGGACTTTTCATATTTGCTTATAAATAAACATCTGTCTATAATCAATAGAGACCCTTTGTATGTAATGTATTCCTTTTCTTATGCATTCCCTATTAAAGATGACCTGTGTTTCCTGACACATTTTCAAGTGAATGATTTCATAAGAATGCTTCTATATTCCTACATTACTTTATTCAGTTACATGCCAGTTAGGAATTTTCTCTCTTAAGATCTTAACCTTTCCTTTATTTGAAGTAATTGTCTAGTTAATGTAAAACTATTTACTTTATTTTAATTACTTTAAAAGGGAAGAAATTCTAATGTACAATGATCTTTTTCTATCTTTTACATTCATTGTATACCTTATTATTATGAAAGGTTTTCCCAACCTAGCTCATATGACCTCCCACTCCTAATCAATGCTCCCCTAGCTAATTGAATGTACTAATATAATTGTAATCCTTTTTAGTACATACTGTAATTATGCATTTTTCTAGTCTGTTCCCCATAGTAACTGAATTCTTTGAGGATATGGTCCCTAATTTATGCAACTCCATTTTTAACACATAACATTGTGAGAGGCCATAATTACTTCAATAAATATTTGTTGATGTATAAATAAATAAACTTCAGCTAGTTTTGTATTTATATTTAAAGTCAATTTTTTATATATTGCCATCATTGCCTTTATTCAATATCATTGTTTTAGTTTGTTTCTAATAACTGTATCAACCAAAAAGTGACAATAAACAAATTTTTGGACTAATACTAAACTTTAGAACTAGTATTACTATATAGTTAAATTTTTTTTCAAAACATTTGTTTCTGTATTACTTAAATTCCTTCCAAAGAAATATTTGAGCTAAATGTTGATTTATTAAAGTTATATTTAGTTATCTTCAAGATATGCTTGAAATCCTAGCAATTCATCATGGTGTAAATTAAGTAAATTACATACCAAAACATTAGAAAATCTTACTATTTGAAGGTACTCTAGAGTCCATCTAATGCAGTTTTTCAAAAATTGATAATAAAACTCATTTAGATTGATAGATGTTTATGCACCCAGAAAAGATAGGTAGAACATAAGTCCATTTTATTCATTCTAAAGAAAAGCTGTGGAAATAGACTACAATACACCTACATTTTTGGAACTAGGCTCATGTTTACAAGAATGAGAAGTGCGTACCACTGTGATTTGGAGGTTTAATATTAGTTTAGGTTAACAATTAAGTCTCAGTTACTTACCATACTGAAGTTTATTTCTTGTTCACACAAATCTGATACATTTTGCAGGGGGGCTTTTCTCCATTCCAGGCTCAATCCAAAATACATCTGCCAGTTTGGACATGGTCATATAAACAACCATGTAGGTGGCAAGCCAGCCTTTAATCATCTTGACCAAAATTATGCATGTCACTTTAGGCCAAATCATTTTTCCTGGTCACCATGCATAAAATAATTCTATATACATAATAGATTGACTTATCTCCAAGGGAGCCAAAACAAAAGCTCTCAAGTCTGTGTTATCCATTTCAAATGGCAGGGTCACTAACTGCCCAGTAATAAGGAAAGGACAAGAAATGGAAATTCACTCGCAATCTCTACATGCTTGATCATGTATACTATATTAAATGTTTTTTACAACCAAAACACTGTACTAAATCAAACTTGTATATATCACAATTCAATTCTCTGTAGGTACTAAAAATAAAAACAAACAAACAAAACAACCATAGAATTCCTCTTTAAATTAGTTTTTATAGAAAAATATCAGGATTATTGGTTCATATCCTAAGAAGAACTAGATATAGTCAGCAAGATTTAATATCCTTTAAGTTAAAACCTTTGGCTTGCTTAACTGTTTTTTTTTTTCCTTCAGTAAAAACTCAATGTGCATTTTTATTAACTAAGAAAAGAGTGAGCTCATTTCATCAGTCATGAAATGATCCCTGGATCTCCCCATTCATGCGTTACTGTCCAAAATGAGAGAATGAAAGCACAATTAAAATTCATGCCCTTTTTATGGAGACTCTGAAGTAATAAAATTCTACAAAGTAGCCTGAAAATAAATTGCTGTATGGTTTTTGCTTTCCTTCATTTTCAATCAGATACTCACAATGTCTGTGAAAATCACAGGCTGCAAACTGGAGCAAGACGTGGCTCCACAGCAGTACATGTTTTAAAGTTTATCTTCTCTGAGCTGTTTGAGTCTCAATGGTTAGCAATGGAATAGTTCTGAGCTACTATAACTAAAATGAAGGCTCAACCCAATAAGCAAAAGTCGGCCATACATTGATTGGTAAGATTAGAGAAATAATTATAGGCCCCTTTGACTCCTATTCAGGAAAATAGCAATCAGCTCATATTTATCACATAGAAGAACTTTTCTAAGAATATTATCCAATACCAAATAGAGCAATCTAAATTTTTTTAGTTTAACAGGTTCTCTTTTAAGCCATTAACTACATTTTTTAATGTAAAGAAAACCCCAGCATTGAATTGAAAAGATGCTTAGTTAATTCAGGTGACACAAGAGTGTCCCTTGTATAACCCAAGAAATTTTATATTATTTTCTGTCTTTGCTTTTGTTTATTCATATATAAAAAGACATTTTTATAATATAATTTTCTCATTATTATAACATAATTGGGAAAATTATTTTTAATAACAGGTCTAAGGACTTTGAAAAATAAATTTATTTAATAATTTATATTTTGTCTCAATTCACAAAATAAAAATAAAAATAAAAGTGAGGGGTCTTATGAAAAGACATTCAACACCAAAAGGCAAGAAAATGAGGATAAATATGAAATATGAAGTACCAGGGATTATGTTAGGGCAAATACATACTCAAATTTGGGTCTGTTCTTCACGGCACCCATAAAAAGAAATATATATATATTCAATTAGTACATAGTAATAAATAAGTTAATTCAAAATGAAAGAAAAAAGACAAATATAAAAAGAACAAAAGAAATAAAGAAAGAAAAAGAAGGAAGGAAGGTAAATCAAGTTTCCTTGGTTTGGAAATACATTATGGAACTGACAACTGAAAAATATGTTTGCCATGGATATACACACAGGGAGATTGAATTAAGTCTTTAAAGTATCTTGGTAATAATTGTGATATTAAGTTCCTATGACTTATTTTAATGTTCATGATGCTATTGTCTTATAATATCCCATAACACATTTTTTCAACCATTGGTTGCAAATATAATTAGTGTTTGGTGTTAGGGGGGAATGATAACACCTTATCTCTATTCTCATGGCTCACAGCCTAGAGGACATATGGAAATACAGGCAATTAAATCATATTATTAGAGGAGCCAATCAAAGAGGGCAAAAGAAAGTGGTGGCAGAGTCTTTCCAATCCTTTGGGCAAAATCTGTGAACACCTTTAGGGGAGAATCATGGCCATTCTAAGAACTGAAACACAAGGGGCATGGGGAAAGATAAAAGATGAGACCACAGATGTAAGCAAGTAATTATATTATGAAAGGCCTTATAGACCATGTTAAGGGATTTGGCCTTCATTGTGAAGACAATGAGCCAAAATGAAATTTTTGGTTTTCCAAAAATAAAGAAATAAATATATGGGAGTTTTTGCCTTAAAACATCAGCTTTGCAAACTAACAGCAAATTCTTTGTTATAACTATATGTTCAGTGAGCTGAGGGCAGAGAGGTTTTCTTTTCTTAGAAGATGTGGACTTGGAAATTTCTCTTCCTATATGTCAGCAGAGAGGAAAAACACATGACTTCAATAGGTGAGCCTTACCTTTCAAAGTACACATCAAAATCTCTTCCACATAACAACCCCACCCCAACCAAGACACATTCACCTGAAAGCAATTGGTCTCTCATAGAGTTGGAATCTAATCTCTTTATGCAATGAAATATAAAAATACTTAAGCAATAGCATTCCCTAACATTGTCTGCTATCTGAAAATGCACAGAAATGGGGCAATTGTGCTTCACGTTGAGTGGCTGATGAGTCACTTCAAACTGCAGGCATTATCTAATAATATCCCTACCTGTATCTAAGTTCAGTGTGCCATAATT
This sequence comes from Noctilio leporinus, assembly GCA_004026585.1. Lineage (NCBI taxonomy): Eukaryota > Metazoa > Chordata > Mammalia > Chiroptera > Noctilionidae > Noctilio > Noctilio leporinus. Next base: position 75,177 of record PVIW01006614.1, read on the forward strand.
ATGCACCATAAAGGAAGTGGAACATATGTATAGGGGAAGTAATTTTTTAATCATTTAATTTAATGGGATAGCAATGCAGCCTTGCCATTGCCACTCCTACAGATTCACATTTCACAACAGGCACATCGCACCTCAGTAGTTTGGTGTCTCAGTGCATGGATTCCAAATTAAATACAGGAAATCATACAATTATCACTTCAAGTGAAGATGGCTTCAGGGTGCAACTACTATCAAAGATATTTGTTATTATGTTTTACTTAGCTATAGTTGTATTTATTATTTTTTTAAAATCTCTTGTATTTTTTCTATTACCATTTAGTCCTCTTATATTGCCATCCACAGTAACCACCACACTGTTGTCCAATTTCATGAGTCTTTTTTCCTTTTTGAACAATAGCTGTCATCTGCTCTCCATCTATGGGTCTGTCCCCATTTTCCTCGTTAGTTCAGTTCACTCATTAAATGCCACATGTGAGTGAAATCATGTCTTGGGTAGCAGAATTGCATCAGGAATTTCAATGCTTTAATCATTCACAGATTATTTTGGAAACTTTCTTTTTCTTTTATCAACAGTGAGTCTCACAGATAAGTCTAAATTTCTCTTTTAGATATGGTTTGAGGGAATGAGTGATCTTTAATAAGATGGCTGTATGTGCTAAAGAGAACATGTAATGGTGTAAAAGCACTTGATTTTGAAACCAGTAAGCATGGTTCAGACTCTACCAGTCTTCTCAATGACCTCAAAAGTCAAGAAGTTTAGAGAACTTCTCCAAGACACTGAACTTTTACATACTGTCTGCCCCACAGGTATATGAGGTTAAACTATTTGGGTCCTGCAAAAGAATTAGAAGTAAATAAACTATGCATGTTAAACTTGGAAAAGAGGAACTTAAATGATATCATTATTGTCCTCTATCATCTGCCAGGTCAGTCAAAAGAAATTTGGAATTTGACTTATTGATCTTTCACTGCATCAGTGGACAAACTATTTCTAAGAGCTAAAGAAACTGAGAAGCAAACTTCTTCTTTAATGTAAGATTTCTATTTTTTTTTAATGAGTCATTTACCATAAACAGAGAAATTTGTTGTTGCTGTTAGTTTTCTTTTGCCCTGAATGGGAAATTGCTTTGAACAACTCTAGGGACTCTTTCAATTCAATTTAATAAAATTCAAAACTGTATAGAATGAATAGGGTACAAATAGAATAGATAGAATGGCTAGTGTTCAAAATGTGTTAGCAAGTTCAAGTCTATTCCATTGAAATGGGTGTCTAAAGAATAGCAACCCAACTTTCCCCCTCTGTACCTCCACTCCCTCCTCCCACTACACACCCTACTAATGGTTTCCAGTGGCAGAAGTCCAAGATATAGTAATCTTGTTTGTTTGGTGACTAAACATCCTTTTATGCCTGGAGGATCAACTCTAACAGTCAAACAAACTAAATTAGTTCCTAATGCTAAAAGCAGAGCACTTTCTGGACTTGAAAGAGTGGCCCAAATCACCAATAGTCCAGCCTGATTGAAGTCTCCCTCAAGGAGCAATCACTTTGTTTCATTTTAGTTGGTTATGACAAACGTTGGTGGATATAATTGACCAAAAGGACACTAAATTTAAAATGCATGTTGAGGTTTTTGGGTAGCATGAATCCACAACTAGTGTACACAGAGGCCATGAACTGACATATGTTTCTCTATTTCAAAAAGCAAATGTTTGATTTGACTTGATTTGCATTTGAGTAAGTAAAATTGAAACAGAGATGAAAGTCTAAGTTGTGTGGAAAGAAGAAACTAAGTCTGATTTGAATCTTACCTAATGTAGATTAGCTTATCCCCTTTAGAGGGGATAATTGAGTATAATTTATGTGCCCTGCTTGTAGCCTTGCTGAAGTTTATGGTTACCAACATAACATCACTTTATGAAATCTCCCTTACACTATATGAAAATTTGTCAACCGCTAAGATTGCTGTCCTCCCAGAACTCAATGAGATAACCCTCTCTCTGGGAACATGGCAATGAAGGAAGACCTGACCTTGAGGGATTCCGCTGCTGCTAGCTATTTATTATGAGGAAAGGATATGAGACTTGCTGGTGTTTGTGGGTCTAGTAGATGAAAACAAAATGTACACTAGGAGTAAAAAAAGAAAGGATGAGAGGAAGCCAAAGACCACAATTTTTACTTTGCAATGTGGCTTCAGGCAAGTTTTTATGATGTAATCCTAATGTTGAGATTCATTATATATAAAGGGTAAATATTAAATACTATTCCTTTCCTTACCCTTCTTATATGCTTTTCAAATTCCAGTATCTCTACCTTTCATGGATTATTCATTTTTTAAAATATTGAAAAGCCCTGACTGGTGGCACAGTGGGAAAGGTGCTGCTGGCCTATGAACCCAAAGGTCGCTGGATTCCCAACCAGGGCACATAACCAGGTTTCAAGCCAGGTCTCCAGCCAGGTTCATAGCTGGAGGCAGATGAAAGACAACCATACATTGATGTTTCTCTTCCTTTCTTCCTCCCTTCCTCTTTCTCTGAAAATAAATAAATAAATATATATATATATATATATTTATATACCATGTGGACAGGAATAATATGATCATGGCTATGAGCATAGTAAGACCAATGTTCAAGAGCAAACTTTTTTTTTAGATATCAGACTTTAAGTATTACATTCCTTACTATGGAATCACCAATATTTAGAAGAGTATCATTTGTCTTCACTTGCTATAGACTCAACACGTCACTGTTATTAAAAAGGGTGGTACTCCAATTGAACCTATTCTAAGTTAGTCGTAAGTTTTTATTGAAATAGAAAAATGTTTAATAATCTACTCCTGGTTTTCTTGCCAAAATAGAGCATGATGAGGAAGTCTCATTTTCAGTACAGGTAACCATGAATGTGTTACATCCCACCAACATTATGTTATACATTATGTTTGGAATATATCTCCTTTCAGTAACCTTTCCGTCTACTCATTCTGCTGTGAACCATCTTTACCGCTCAAAAAATTTGCATAGTATCCAAAATCCAAGCAGATTTGTTTAGTTCTGCTTGTCTCTCTTTATTCTGATCTGAATAGTTTAGTTATAAAAGGAGAGGTAAGGAAAAAAATTGAGTCAGAATAACATATCCAAGTACCACCTTCATCTATAATATGTTACTTCTAAATTTCCAATTCTATCTTTAATTTAAAGAAAATAATCCATGTGTTATATTACCAGATCGGGTTAATTTTTCTTTTTTTTCTTTCTTTCTTTCTTTTTTCATTATCCTCATCCATTTTGTAATAAACTTTGTTCTCATTTTTTATATTAAATTAATCAGACAAATCTAAAGAGCTACTATAAAGTTAGCTTTGATTTGGGAAAGTGAATGAGATAGGACCGAATTTTAAAATGCTGTGCAAAATGAAAGATGTGAAATTTGAACATTTCCTATATCTCCTTAAACAGTGGCAAATATTTACTTTAAGTACAGAAGACTGTTAAGCAACTAGAAATATCATCTGATTATCACTGCTTACCATAGAAGCCAAATTTTATATTGCATCAATCCATTTCTGTATTTATGTATCTTTTTTATTACCTTAAGGATAGCTTGTGTATAAATGCATGTATTTGGTTGAAAGGGATTAACCATTCACTCATAATTAGGGATTAATTGAACCACAAGACACTACTTTACCTTTTAAAAAATGATGTATCTCTTTGCATAGCCTTCTTGATTTTCCTTCTAAAGAAATAATATTAAAATATGAACCTGTTTAGAACATTAATCTTAACCATTAGTTTGACTTCAAATATTAAGTTACTAGTAAGTGATTCCTTATGTTCATATGCAACCTGCAGTGTAGTTTCAAGTTTGGTTGTTACACAATTCTGTTACTGTGAATTTGGACAGCTGAAATTTCTAAAAAATCTAGTAAGTAACTGACCAAAATGAAAAAGGGGTTTTAAACTATTATCTGACATTTCTAAATAAAATGAAGTAACATAATAAACCTAATCATTTGAATAATTGCCAATAGTAGATATTGAATATAAACAGAGTTTTGGAAATTCAAGAACACTTACAGTAAAGACATCATGCCCAGGTCATAACCCATTTCCTTCCTTCCTTCCTTCCTTCCTCATTTCTTTCTTTCTCTTTCCTTCCTTCCTCTCTCCCACTTTCTTCTTTCTTTTTCTTTCTTTTTTTCATTCTTTAATTCTTTCTTTCTTTCCTTTTTATTTGGCTTAACCCTCAAATAGTTTTAAAATATTTTTTGTTGTGCATGCTATTATATCAATCCCAACTTTCTCCCTCCCTCCTCCAGCCCCTCCTTCCCACAGTCAACCCCTTGACCACTGTTGGTGTCCCTGGGTGATGCATGTAAGTCCTTGGTCTTAACCTTCACCTTCTTTCAACCATTTGGAACCTCTGCCTTCCCCTCTTCCAACTATCAGTCTGTTCCATTTTTTTATGTGCGACTGATTCTTTATATTTGACTAGTTTATTTTTTTCTTAGATTCTAGTTATATTTGCCTTGTTTATTTCACTTAGCATAATAATATCCAGTTCCACCCAGGCTGTACTTGGAAAAAGGTAAGAATTCCTTCTTTTATTCTGCTGCATAGTATTTTATATTATAAATATACCACAGCTTTTTTATCTATTCATCTACTGTGGGTGCTAAAGCTATTTCCAAACCTTGGCTATTGTAAACAATGCTGCTATAAACATAAGGGTGCATATGTTCTTTTGAATTGGTGTTTCAAGAATTAGAAGTGGAATCATTGGATCAAAAGGCAGTAAACTACTAGACCTAAAATATAAGTTTGCCAAAGTAGCAGAATACAAAATCAATACTCAGAAATCAATGTCATTTCTATATACTAAAATGACTGTCAGTAAGAGAAACTAAGAAAACAATCCATTTACTATTGCAAAAAAAAAAAAAAGAAAAGAAAAGAAAGAGGTACCTAGGAATAAAATTAAAACAAGGAGGTAAAAGGTCTATATTCTGAAAACTATGGGACACTGAAGAAACAAATTAAAGAAGATAGAAATAAGTGGAAGAATATACCATGTTCATGGACTAGAAGAATTAACATCATTCAAATGTCTCCACTACCCCCAAAAATCTACAGATTCATCAAAATTCCTACTAAAATACCAATGGAGACATGGCTGGTGACACAGTGGCTAAGGTGCTGGCCTGTGAACCCAAAGGTCATTGGTTCAATTCCCAGCCAGGGCACATACCCAGGTTGCAAGCCAAGTCTCCAACCAGGTCTGTAGCTGGAGGCAGGTGAAAGGTAACCACACATTGATGTTTCTCTCTCCCTCTCTGCCTCTCTCCCTCCCCCTCCCTCTAAAAATAGTAAATAAATAAAATCTTCAAACAAAAAACAATGGCACATTTCATAAATCTAGAACAAATAATCTAAAAATTTCCAAGGAACCAAAAAATATCCTAAACAACTTCAGCAATATTGTAAAAGAACAAAGATGAAGAGATCACAATACCAGATATCAAACTATACTATAAGGCCACTGCAATCAAAACAGTCTGGGACTGACAAAGTACAGACAGATAGGTAAATGGAACACACTAGGAAGCCCAGAAATAAACCCATACCTTTGTGGTCAATTAATCCATTTATATTCAGAGACATAAGGATAAAATGATAGTTCTTTCTTATCTGAGATGGCTAATACAGTTGTAACAAAAAGATATCCAGGCTTGTTCATCAGATTAAAAAAGAAAAACAAACAAACAAGAGAAATCTCACTCTGGAATATGACCAGTCTTTCATGCTTTGCTTTGAGAAGTTCCCTGTCAAAATATAAGAGGGTATCCCATAAATCCAAAATTATCTTCCAGAGAGTGAGCCCCTTGTCATACAGGCTACCATATTAGGTGAACATTTAAGGAACCATCTGTCTCAATGTATCAACTGGCATTGTTATGAGAGGCTGTGTTAGGCTTGAATGAATTTTTTTAACTCTCTTCCAATGTGATCGCCCATTTCATGATGAGTGATTTACAAATGCACCTGCCCACACTGCACTGAATATTCAGCATATTTTGATCAAACACAGCATGACCCCCATGCCCTACCCTCCTTATTCACCCAATTTCATCCCAAGTCACTTTTACTTTTTGTTTCTCTGATGAAAGATGAAAAAAGTCCTCAAAAGGAAATGCTTTATCAATGTGGAAGAGGTGAAACAAAAAACAGCAGAAGCACTAAAAGTCATTAAAGTAAATGAATTCAAAAACTGTTTTCAGCAGTGGAAAAAATGTATCAATAGGTATATTGCATCTAATGGAGAGTACAGGGTGCACACGATCAATTGGCAATAACTTTGCATCTCCTTATTTCATGTGCTTGTTATTCATTTTGAAAAGCTATGTTTCTAAGGTTATGATTTAACATCATTGTTTCAGATATAAAGTATTAAATTCTGAGAGCAACCATCATGTGGAAGGAATATGATGTTAGAGCAACCATAATTTCTGGACTGTGTGCAGGGCAAACTGCTAAGGAAATTGCAGACTTCAGTAACATCCCTTTATGTACAGTTGACAACATGAAGGTGTGTGATGCTGATCCTGATGTTACCACACCAACAAGGAAAACTCATAAGGTATGCAAGGATCACACAAGTCCAGATACTATACACAGAATCCAGGAGATCATCCATCAAGAACCAGCGTGTTTACCTTGAGCTTTTGCAAGAAGTAGTTGTACCTTGGATGAAGCAAGTCCCAAATGGACTTCATTTTATCATCCAACAAGATGGTACACTAGCACATAAGGCCAAAAAGGCACAAGAATATCTCAGTGTCAGTGTTCCTGAATTCTGGTCAAAGGAAATCTGACCATGTAGTTCACCAGATGCAAATCCTTTAGACTATTCATTATGGAGCATTTGTGAGAGAGAAGTTAATAAACAACCTCATTCCAATAAAGAGGCTATTAAAGCTAAGATTGAAAACATTATGATGTTCATGAATAGAGAAAAGTTAATGAAAGCATGCTCAAGATTCTGAAGTTGAATTGAGTCTATTATTGCAGTAAGTGAAGACGTTTTTTAACAATTAAAGAAATAACTTTTGATTCCCAGCCAGCACATATAACCAGGTTGCAAGCCAGGTCACCAGCCAGGTCCTTAGCTGGATGGAGTCAGGTGAAAAGCAACCACACATTGATGCTTCTCTTCCTTTCTTCCTCCCTCCCTGCCCTCCTCTCAGAAAATAATGAATACAATCTTTTTAAAAAATTAATATTTTGTCTCCTTAATCAATTTGATTATTTAAAGACAGGTAATGTCTTGAGCCAGGTTCTCAAATGAGATCTAACCTGGTTTATGTTATTCCGTTTTATTACTTTTTTTTTTTTAAGGGTCCTATCAAGGACAGATATTTTCCTAGGATTACTCTTCCTGTGCTACATTATTACACCAATCTCCCTTCTTGTCTGCAGTCCATACATCCTCATTCTCATTCCTTGAGCCAGTCTTGAGTAGAGATTAAGAGTAAAGGTAGAAAGAAGTAGTGATTAGCTTAGATGGGCAGATGCTTTTGAGATAGGCAGAAGAGAAGAATGTAAATTCCACTTTCCAGAACAGGTCCTAAAAAAATGGTATGCATTTTTATTCAATAAATAGGTGATTAATAGTGAAAATTACAAGACAGTTTTGGCTTATGAGGGAAACTAAAGATAAGAAACTAGATATTATCATAGTCTTTCCTTTATTGCTCAAAAGACTCAAGAGTTTTCTTTATTTTAAAATTATTTTCTTAATTGCTGAATTGTATTTTGAATGTGACATAGAAATTAAAATAAAGGAATATAACTTATTGACATTACAATTATAAAAATAGTGCTTGATAATGTTTATCTTCAAGTAAATTTATAGGGAATTTGTTAAATTGCACAGCATATTGATAGAGTGCTTCGTATTGTATATTATACAATTGTTTGATTTTCTTCCAGAATTTTGTTTAATACCTTGAAAAATGCTTTGTACATTATGTCCAATAATTATATACTACTTTTTATATTAACTCAGTTTTTGGAGAAAGCCTTCCCAAAAGAACAACTATAGTTCTTGGTGAGTTTTCTTTATTTCTACTAAAATATACCAAAATAAGTTAAATCATATTCATCCATTTATTTAAAATATAAAAACCATTTATTCTTCATTTGTTTTTGTTTTGTTTTTTTTATTCCTCATCCAGGGTTTTTGGTTTTTTTATTTGTTTGTTTGTTTGTTTTAAGATTTTATTTATTTCCAGAGAGAGAGGAAGGGAGAGAGGGAGAGGGAGAGAAACATCAATGTATGGTTACCTTTCACCTGCCTCCAGCTATGGACTTGGCTGGAGACCTGGCTTGCAACCTGGTTATGTGCCCTGGCTTGGTAATCAAACCAGTGACCTTTGGGTTCACAGGCTGGTGCCTTATCCACTGTGCTACCAGCCAGGGTTCATCCAGGGATTTTTGTTATTGTTGATTGCTTGTTTGTTTTAGTAAGAAAAATTTTAAGAAAAATTTATATATCCTCTGTCATTTTACAAAATATGTATGTCCATCTGTTCAATTTAAAAATAAACATATATTATATGTTTTATATAATATATCTAAAATGTATACTGTAAGTCTGGATGCTGTTATGTTTATAAGAAATATATATACTCTCAATAAGTACTGTATTTTTAAAAAATAAGACACAGATTTGGCTAGTGGCTAAATGTATTAGCTCTGTCCTGGGAACCCAAAGGTTGCTGGTTTGATTCCTAGTCAGGGCACATAATCAGGTTGCAAAGCCAGGTCTCCAGCCAGGCCTATAGCTAGAGGCAGGTGAAGGGCAACCATATACTGATGTTTCTTTTCCTTTCTTCCTCCATCCCTGTCTTTCTCTCTAAAATCAATGAAAAAAAATATATATATTTAAAAAAATAAATAAATAAGACACTTAAAATGAAAGACTATATGATTCTTTTTATTTTATGTAAAATCTGTCATTTGTAGTTTATTATATGTGTAAAGGTAAATTACTGAAGAGTAAGAACAAATAAACATTTTATATATATTTATTATTTATCTAATACATTACATATGTAAAGATATAGTCATGTATAAATGTATATCTTTACATATGTATATGTAAATTAAGTACATACATGAAGATATTATCTGTATATATATATCTTTCAAATATATATATGTATATATAGTATTTTAATATAATATTGAAAAATAACACTTTTTAAA
>PVIW01006615.1:0-84414 GCA_004026585.1 Noctilio leporinus
TACTTGGTTCTGTTTTGGTTGTTGTTAGTTTTGTTCATTATTGTCCCGTAAGAGGTGAGATCATATGATATTTGTCCTTCACTGACTGGCTTATTTCACTAAGCATAATACTCTCCAGTTCCATCCATGCTGTTGCAAAGGGTACAAGTTCCTTCTTTCTTTCTGCTACATAGAATTCCATTGTGTATATGTACCAAAGCTTTTTGATCCAATCATCCACTGATGAGCACTTAGGCTGTTTCCAGCACTTGGCTATTGTAAATAGTGCCGCTATGAACATAGGTGTGCATAGGTTCTTATGTCATTGACAAATCTTAAAATTCAGGCAAAGCAGAAAGAACTGCGTTGAATAAACTAATAATGAGCTTATTTTCTTAACTCATCCCATCTCCCCAATCACCAAATACCTACTACATTCTTAAAATTTTCTGGGTGCTGGGAAGAGAGAGGAGCAAAATGCAATTGCTTCCATGATGGAGCCTCATGTCTTGCCAATGGTCACATAGCATTTTCACTGGCTTTTCCTGCTGTCTGTTCTCAGCAGAGCTGCCAGAGAGAGGCTTTGCACACTCAGGTGGACCCTAGCACAGCTTAGTTCACTTTCTCCCAAGGCTCTTTGTGGCAGAAGCCACGGTCATTTACAGTGGCCTGGAACTGAGCTGTCCTGAACTTCCAGCCACTTGCCACATGTGGCTCTTTAAATAATTTGAAGTAGAATTAAAAATCAATCATGCAAATTCCCTCCATTGTATTTCCAGTGCTCCATAGGTATGTGTGCCTATTGGCTACCATAGTGGGCAACACTGATATAGAGCATTTCCATCCTCACAGGAAGTTCGATTGGCCAGAGAACGCCTGCACAGCTGGCCTCTGTTGCCATTCTTACCTACTACTGCTCTTGCCCTTAGTTCCTCCACTCTAACTGCAGCACCCCTGCGAGGTTGCTCACACTCAAGACCCAGTCCTACCAAGCTGCCTGTTCCTTCCTCTGTGTAGCACTTTCTTCCCCACATGCACACCTGGATTATTCCCTTGTCTCTTGCAATTCTTTTCTCAAATGTCACCTTCTCGGTGAAGCCCCCATGGCTACCCTAGTAAAAATGGTACTGCCCACTTCTCGTCTTACCATGTCCTATCCTCCACCTTTATTTTCTCCTGAAGTGCTATCAACTGTCTGATGTGCATAGCCTTTACCCACATGTTTGTTTACTGTTGTGTATTCCACAAGGATAGAGATTTTTGTTTGTTTTCTTCACTGCTGCATCCAGCACCTAAGATAGTGCCTGGGACATAGTAAGTGCTCAATAACCATTTTTTGGATGAATGAAGGAGCTTCATGGAGAAAGACATAAAAAAAGCACAACAACAACAATATAAACAGATATAGATTTATTATAATGTCAGGTGGTGGTAATTGCTACAGGGAAGTGAAAAAACAAGCAGCAACACTGGAAGCTAAGGCTTGGGAATGTTAAATGAATTGCCTGCGATCCTATTCACAATGGGCCAGCAGGATTTGAACCTACATCCAGTATGGTATTGATGAATGTTTGACAACTACCCCTCCAAGGAAAACATAAGCACAGGTTGCAGTGTTTACCTATTTCCATGGTGTAAATGCTCCCACCATGGCTGATTTTGAGCTACTGATAGGATGTCACTGATTACAGAGTTGGGAAGAGATGCATACGATCTGCTGTCCTGAGCTGTGCCAGCTCCAGTGTACAACTGTGTCTGACCTTGAGGTTCAAGCCCTTCCCATAGTATCATGTGGCCATCCGTGGAGAGAAGCAAGCAGACCCTTCTAAAAAGATCCCTACTTCCTAGAGATCGGGTGGCCACTGCACTCTGCTGATTCCTCCACCCCATCCCCCAAAGCAGTTGGGCTCACATTCAACTTGTTTGAATGATAGCATCTTCCTCCTAAGAGGATCATGCTTATGTGACTTGACAGAAAAAGTCTCTTCCGAGGATTCTTCTGTCTACTGTAGTCTTTGAAATGGCTGCCTAGATGGCACAGGTAATCCTATCGGACCTTTGGGTCCCGAGCAGACTACTTTTTAATTGATAATTCCATGTTTCTATAATAAGTGGCCTCCTTAATAATAGCCTGCCTCGTCATAGGTGATGATTGCTAATTTAGGTTTTCAGGCTTCCTGGATGTAATGAGCTCTAATAAGCCCAAGACTTGTCACAGACTTAGGAAAGCCCATTTCCCCCTTGAAGCAATGATTTCCCTCAATCCCGGACACAATTGGGCATACTCTTAAAAATATTAGTAGGTGTGACTGGGATGTTCACCCCTTTCCAAATAAAACATAAGGTCCTGGTTTCATTAAGCCAGGCTATTAAATTAAGAAAGTGTTTTTAATTATCTGAGCATTTCAGGGAGCTCATAAAACATTTAAGGACCTCACAGGGGTGGTGCTGAAGCCCTTTCAGAGTGAATTAGAGCTTTGACTGCTGGAGCTGGATGGGAAAGGCTTGGGGCCTGCAGCCACAGACTCCATCTGGTCTGGGGCAGAGGCCCGCCAGAGAGGAAGCTGCTGTGGGTCTCACAGTTTGGTGGTGTGTGTGTGGTGGCGTGCATCTGTGTCAGGCTCTAGGGGAAAGCAGATAAATTTCTCATAGCAGAAAAAATGTTGAACAGAAAACCAAGATTTCCTACCACCTCCCTTGCTCCTCATATCAGCTGGATGCTGAGGTTTAAAATGATGTTACGGCTTATTAAAAAAAACCTCATGAGCTAAGTACCCCATTTTATAGGTGAGCCAACTGAAATTAAAATTACCCATGATAGGTACCTAGTGAAGTCAGACCTCTGGATGACTCCCAGTTCTATCTGACTCGAGGCCCTTGTAGTATCTCACTCTGATGAGTGAGCTGTAGTTTACACTCTAATGCCATCAAATAATAACTGTCATCATTATTGTCATGGAATAATGTCATTTATTTAGGGTGCCGGGCACAATGTTATACACTCTCTGTGTCTAATGTAATCATTCAAATAACCCTATAAAATTATCCCCTATATTACAAAGGAAGAAACTGAGTCACAGAGAAGTCAAGTAACTTGTGTTACTCTGCTCAACTAGTGCTAGAGATGGGAGTTGTACAGGGCTGTTGAACCCCAAGTGTGTGCTCTCGTTCACTCCCGTGCCCCGCGGCCCTGTCTGAGCCTCCCTGTCAGCTGGTTACCCATCTCATTGGTGAAACAGCTGAGTGAGTATTAGGTTGCACCCTAGCAGGCGCAGCATGGGGACGGCATTTCTCTTTACAATTCAGACCTAAGTGTCCTGTCCAATGTCCTCTTGTTATTTTTCCTGCATTTTATTGTCACTCCAGTTAATTCACCTGCCCCCAAATATACCTTCGTGTTAATTAGATGAAGGATCTACTTTTATTTATTTACTTTTAGCGGGGAAGGGAGGGAGAAAGAGAAGGAGAGAAACATCAGTGTGAGGGAGAAACATCAATTGGTTGCCTCTCATATGTGCCCCAACCATGATCTGCAACCTCTCCCTTGGTGAAGCAACACCCCACCAACTGAGTCACACCAGTCTGAGCAAGGATTCATTTTTAAATGATAAAAAGGAACCAGTAATATTCCTTTTTCCTCAAAATCATAGTTTGCTAACTGCTATTATATAGAGGTTGCTGAGACATGGATGTCCTGGGCCGTCAGGCAACTAGGTCCATGTATCCTGCGACCAGTTACCTTTGGTCACATGCACTTCATTTACATACCCTTGTATGCTGCTTAGACATCATGATGCACACACATCATACTGGATGAATATTCGGTCTTTATGGCATTTAAAACTATCAAGTAGGATTAAAAAAAGTTGTTGTTTTTTTTTTGCCTACCAGAGTGACCAAAAAAAGAAGAAAAAAAAAAAAGTCTTTTGGCAAAATCATGATAAATGGATCGTTGTGAATAAGAATGCCAATTAAAATCCCCAGGGAAGGCAATTAAGCAACATTTATCCATTTATCCAAATGGCAGGTGCATCTTTTAGACCCATCTATTCCTCTTCTAAGATTTTATCTTTTAGCTAAATTTGCTTCCAATGTTATATGTACATTATTATTTGCTGCAATCTTTTTTAAAATAGGAAAAACAACCAACATACAGCTTTGCAAATGGGGAATGGTTTGTATATATTTGGAAATATTCACAGACGGGAATACTATGCGGCTATTAAAATGAGGGGTCAGTTTGTATACTGAAATGGGACAATCTTAAAGTATATTGTTTAGTAAAGAGAGGAAGCAAGGGTCAGATTTGTGTATGTATGCTACCCTTTGTGTAAAACTGGGAAGAAGAAAATATATATGATATTCTTGAATATGGAGGGAACAGGGTGGATAGGGAACAAAGGGTGGTAGAAAATTAATTCTGTATAAAATTTGAGGCTTTTGGTTTATGAATCAAATGTATTACCTATGTAAAAACTACAATGCAATTGTGGCAGGAGGAGGGAATGGCAGAGCATAGAGGAGGTTATTCCAGATGGAAGGTAGCATGTGGAGCAGAAGCCTGGTATTTTCAGGGAACCGAGAGGGGTCAGCGAATGAAACAGAGAGGAGGGGGTCCAGAGCATGCCCTCTGGGTACTTTGAAGGTGCCTGAGTCATTATCCAGAGTACTTGCGGGGTTCTGCGCAGGGTGTCATGGAGGAGTCATTCTGGCTACCTGGATAGCCTGTTGGGGAGACATTAGTGGGGGTCTCTTGCCTCTGCCCAGAGAAGAAGCTGTGTGTTGAATTATTGCGGTCACAGCAAAGAAGTGATAACATCTATTAAGAGACATTGTTAGAATGCAAATTGGTGGTCCCTGGGAGGGGCTGTGTATGGAGGCAAGGGAGGCTTGGGTGATGAGGATTTTGTCCAGGGATTAGTTTATACAACAGACAGGAGAGGGTGGGGAACTTGGGTGTGATCTTAAGTATAGTGAGTTCCAGTCCCTTTGATACAATACAGAAAAACATGCAAGAAGGTGGTCAGAGGTAGAATTCTGGAATTGGGAGCAGTCTGACAATAGTTGGGAGACATGCCTATAGATGGAAATTGAGGGTGTGCACAGGGATGAAATTTCCTGGGACAAAACTAACAATTATGCTCTCCTCCCAGAGACAGGGGCCAGCTGGGTCATTAATGTGCAAGCCACGTCTGACGTAATAGGGGCATCTCAGATGCCCATCTAATTAGCTACAAGGGAGTGGCCAAAAACAGCAACTCTGCAGGCTACCTACCCTCTCTTCATCTCTGTTCTTCCCATTTAGCCCCCTCCAGGATGGGCAGCCCCTCCCCTCCAGTCTTTCCCAAGACCTCCCACCTAGTCTCTCACCATGGTGGTGTCATTCCTGCAGCTTAGAGGTGAGCTGGTGATACCCCCCTCTCCCTGAGAACCTCCCAGCCCAACCAGCAGTGGTGGTCTCTGGGAATAATTGATATTACAGAAAACACAGGGCCCAGCGCCAGCTTCACATTCTCCAAACATGTAATGATTCAACTTTTTCAGTTTCATCAAAGCCAAGCTTGGAAACTCCCTGATGGCCTGCTGCTAGCAAATAGCAGGGCACCTGCTTTAGCATTGCTGCTCCTCAGGTGTCTGGGGGACACCTTCTGACCAGGCCTGGGCAATCAGAGCACATTGGTAGCCTCTGCCCCCTCAGGATTGGTTCAGTCAAGACTGGGTCAAGTCAGGACGAACAGAGAGGCCTCCCTTGGCCTTGTGAGCCAGAGATAGTATGAAAAACTGTCTTTGTCAGGGTCTCCAATTATATAGGTGAGATGAGTCATTGCTGCTTGTGATCCAGTGTCTCAGCATCCTTAAATGCCTTCTCAGGTTACTTCTCCATGTGCCTTATTTTCGGCTTCTGTGGGTTTCAGTTTGTTTGTTTTTTGTCTTTATAGCTAGAAGAGTCCTAGTAAATGCATCTTGAATTGATTTCTGCTTTTAATTGTTTAAACTAACTCAACTTGCTATATCACACAACCTTTCATTTACAGTTATTCTCCATTGACAAAAAGAAACAAGACTGGCCCTAAAATTGTTCCTGCTTTTAGTTGCCTTTGGAGATCATTTTTTGACTCAAAGTATCTTCTACGTGACTTTCTAGGTGATACCAAAGTGTGAGCACTCTTGATGGCAGGGCCTGTCTCTAAAGGTTTTTTTTCTTTGCTTGAACCATACCACCAGCTCACTCAGTATGCGCAGAGAACTTAAATGTAAAGAAGGTTTATTTGAAAAAGGAATTGGGTGCTTTCCGAATGAAAGTCGCTTCTGTTTGGCTTGTAGCAGTTAGTTATTGCTGCATAATTAGAACAACCTAAAACCTAATGATTCAAAGTGATGAACATTTATTTAGCTCTGAATTTGGAGATGGTTCTGTTGGATTGAGCTGGAGTTGGTAAAACTCATCCATTTCTTAGGGTTGTGTCAGTTAGGCAGCTTTGCTGACCTTGACTGTGTTCTCCTATGTGGTCAGGACTGTGCTTCATGGGTTTTCACATCTTAGCAGGCAAGTCTAGGTTTGTTGTCATGCTAAAGAGATAGGATGAGAGAGAGGAAATGGAAATTCCTCTTCAAACTTCTGTCCCACCTGCTGGAATAAATTACATGGCCAAGTCCAGAGTCAACATAGGAAGGTATCGCTAAAGGGCATAAATATATGAGTATACTCTGTTGTTTCTAATGAACATTCATAAAGCTCCACCGAGAACAGACTCTAGTCATTGAGTTAGCAAATGGTAATTGCTGATGTGAGACCCAGAGAATTCAGAACTTTACACGGGGGTGGATGGGTGGCGAAGGCGTGGAGAGTGCGCCTTTCAGCCATACTTGTAAAGGAATGTAGAGCTATTATGTGTTGTTATTCTTCTGTTGAAAATATTTCACAGAGAACTATTCTTTTAATCTTTTACAACTGCCTCTAATTTCTTTTTTCAGTGCCAGGACTCTCTTTCTTGTTTCAGGAAAAGGGGGCCTCAAAGAACTTACAGTTGAGAATGGGAAGCAGCCCCAGAAACAGAAAATGTCAAGAATCAAACACAAAGGCTGAGGCAGATAGAAGCACAATATGCTGTGAGCGTCCAGAGGTGGGGCACTTAGCCCGCCCGAACAGGCTAACCATTTAGAGAAATCTATTTTAAATTGATTGTTTTATTTGCTGGATTTTATATTGACATGTTTTGCTTTGTTCTCGATGTGTTCTGGGACTGCAGCCTATTCATTTATTATTAAGAGAACGGTAATTATTTCCAGGAGCTCCTGAGAATACACTTTGCTTCCCCTTTGCCTGATCTCTGCTGATTCTGGTGTAACCTTCATGTCTCTGAGGATGCCTGTGGCAGGAAGTGACAGCCTCTGTGGGCCTGGTGGAGCACACCAAAGCCCCCACCCTGGAAGGAAGGCTTGCAGACCACCGCTTCTCAGACTTTAATGAGCATACAGGGCCCCTGGAGTCTCACCAAAATGCAGATTCTGACTCAGGAGGTCTGAGGTGAGGCTAGAGATTCTGTTTTTCTAGTAAGTTCCTATGCCATGTCAGTGCTACTGATCTGTAGACCACATTTTGAGTAGGAAAATTATCGAAGATCAGCTGAAAAGAGGCTTAGCCATATTCCATGTGTGTATCCTGCTGAATTAAAGTGGAGATAGCACCTGCCTCCCCCCACTCCCCTGCAACTGTATTCTGAGTGTGAGGTACATAGAAAAATCTCAATAAATATTTGTCAAATGGATGCCTCTTATATCCTCACCTCTTTTTGATGTATGTATGTATGTGTGAGTTTACCTAATGTTCTTCCAGTTTGATGCTATGAATGGAGCTTGGATATGCATCTATGTCATAGTCTGTAGTCTTGATCCCTCACCTAATTCAAGGCAGTCTGGATGTCCAGGGTTGGACCACCAGCAGCCTCTCCTAGATTTCAATAAACCTCATCCTAATGAATGTTTGGTACCTGTCTGATATGAGGCACTCCTTTCTTTGGCTACTGTACTGTTTTCTATGTTATGCCCATGGACCAGACTTGTAGGACATGGATTCTAGCCAAATTTTTCAGCAGAGTTTCTTTTTTATTTTTTAATTTTTAAATATTTATTATTTTCAGAGAGGAGGGCAAGGAGAGAGGAAGAAAGGTTGCCTTCGACCTGCCTCCAGCTAAGGACATGGCTGGAGACCTGGCTTGTAACCTGGTTAGGTGTCCTGGCTGGGGAATTGAACTAGCAACTTTTGGGTTTGCAGGCTGGTGCCAGTCCACTGAGCCATGCCAACCAGGGCTCAGCAGAGTTTCTTACATTTTCTTGGACTCAGTGATTGACACTGTTGACCTCTTTTCTATTACAGGTATTTTAGTTAAATTTCCCCAAATCTTTTAGCACCTTCCTGCTTTCTTACTTAGAAATCCTGGCAAAGCTGCGTGGTTGGAGCTGGAACTAGGCCAGTGATGACATGAAGGACTAACATTGAAAAATAAGATCATCATCAGCTTCTTAGTTTGAGTTCCCACCCAGAAACTTGGCACCTTCTCCTTAGAATGCATTTTTAAAAAGCCAGAAGCAATTAGCCATTATGCAAACTAATCTTCAGTTTCCTCACCTGCAAAATGGGAAGAGCCACACCATCCTTGTGGGGTTTTACTTAAGATAAGTTGTAATATAATAGACATAAAACACTTAGCTTGAGAACTGGCACGTGGAAAGTGCTCCATAAAGTGTAGTTTTTTGTTTTTATTTTTTAATTTGGACTACTAAAGGGTGAATACAAAAGTCCTGGATCCCCCAGAGAAGGACTCCAGTGAATCCAGGATCCTATCTCTTCAGAGCTCTTCATGGGAGAGAGAAGACTTTATCTAGTAGGGGACAAAGCATGAATAGTGAAAGCACAAGGTTGACACCCCACAGGGAGCCCCTGTGATGAGAGTGAGTGGACCTGGACATAGCCAACAGAGTAGCTCAGGTGTGCCTATGCGTTGGACTCCCTAGATTCTTGTAATGCCTTTCAAGACTCTTGCTATAGGTATGCTTGTACCTGTACACACCACCCAACACTTGTCCTGAATTGGTTCCATCCTGATGCTCATAGTTTCTAAACAGTTTGGATCACCTTGAATTTTATTCCTGTCTTCTACATTTTTTCCATCATCATAGAATAATTTAGGTAATTTATTCAGTTACTCAACAAATAATTAATAATGATCTCCTGTATGCCAGATATTATCCTGAAATAGGACACATCCATGGATATAGTGCTGAATAAATCAGAGAAAGGTCCTGTCCTTAATGGGACTTAAATTTATTTTTAAAAAGCAATGGATTTTTTTTTTTTTTTTTTACTTAGGAATCATGATGGTGCCTAGGATGAGTCCCAGCCCAGTAGAAGTCCCAGCAGGAATGCATTCATAATAGAGACTTAGATGCTTGCTGATTGAATCAATGAATATACAGTTGGGAGGGATAAAAAGAGGGATGGGAGAAAAGAGAGATGGGGTGGGTGAATTCACCAGGAGCCATTCCAGTTCTTCTTGGAAACTGGTCACTCCCTCCATTATGGAATGCCCAAGAACGTGCATTCCATAGTCAATAAGAGAATGATACTGGCTTTGGGTTTTCACCATGTGCTAGCTATTATAATTGAAAAGACAGCTATTGCAATAAACAAGACGGACTAATGCCTGCCTGTCTAGCTAAACATTCTTTCTTGGTTCTTCCTGTGTCTGAATAAGCTCAGAACCTTTTACCATATCATCTCAGATGCTAGAAGGACCATCCTTATCCCAAGTTTCATTCAACATATTTTAATATGTGATGAGTTGGCTTTTTGAAGTTTTTGGATCTTGAAATTCATCTTTAATTAGGTTGATAACTGAACACCATTATTTCAGTATAACTTTAACTGACACGATGTTGCTGAGTCCATCTTAGACTGTGCTCAATTATATTAAGTGAAGGTTTCTCAACCTTGGAACTACTGAAATTTGGGACCTGATGATTCATCATTGTGAGAGGTTGTCCTATAAATTGTAGGCTGTTTAGCAGCATCCTTGCCTTCTACCTACTAGATGCCAATGACTTTCCTCCAATTGCAATAACCAAAAAATGTCTACAGGTATTACCTAATACACCCCAGGAAAAAATTATCCCATAGTTAAAAAATGTAAAAACCACTGTATTACACATGTCTGAAAAGGTTTCTAGATCTATACCTGGTTTGGTATTAAGTGTTGGTATTGCTGCATGCAAGCTGTGTTACCAGCTTCCTTATCTGAATAAAGTAGGTGCTGAAGCCCGATACTGTGGTGAAGTTTTTTTTTTTTTTTTTTAATCTTTTTCTTTTTTTAAAGGTTTTATTATTTCCAGAGAGAGGGGAAGGAAGAGAGGCAGAGAGGCAGAGAGGGAGAGAGAAACATCAATGTATGGTTGCCTTTCCTCTGCCTCCAGCCACGGGCCTGGCTGGAGACCTAGCTTGCAACCTGGTTATGTGCCCTGGCTGGGGAATCAAACCTGCGACCTTTGGGTTCACAGGCCAGTGCCTTACCCACTGTGCTACCAGCCAGGGCTGTGGTGAAGTTTAAAAGATGACTTGTGTGAAGGACCTGGACAGTACAGAAGCTTAATGACTATGATCGCAGCTTATTCTTTGGCTAATAGGCTGAGAAAGAACTATCATCTGTGTTGTTTAAGAACTCCTGGCAAAACCTGCATAATACAGAGCTATGCTTAAGAGTACAAACTTTGCAATGAGATAGAGTTAGATTGAATTCCTCAATCCACTATCTACTTGTTATGTCATAACCTTGGTCAGTTTGTTTAACCTCTCTGCCTCAATTTCCTTATCTGACAAATAATAATAGTACTCATAGAGTCATTGTGCTGTGAGGATTAAATGAGATCATGAATGTGAAACAGCACCATGCCTATGGCCAAGTCATGTCCAGTCAATTAATGTTAGTTGTTGGTTCTATTACAAGGTCTGTCCAGAATGTATCCAGCCATGTAATGTGAAAAATAGAGATATTTATTGAAGAAGACACAGAATATAAGAAATGTTGTACATAGGACAATGATGCCTCAGTCCCCTTCAAAGTAGACACCTTGGGTCCTCTCACAGTTTTCCCAATTGCCATAGCTGCCCCTTCGTATTTTCCTAAATCTCATTCATGGCCTGAAATCTCTTCCCTTTTAAAGGTGATTTGAGTTTTGAGAAAGCCAAAAGTCACAGGGCACCAAATCTGGGCTGTGTCACCTGGGTGATTTGATGTTTCGCAAAAAAAAAAAAAAAAAAAAAAAAAACCCACAAAAAAACAATGCACAAGAAGTGATACATGAGCAGGTGCATTGTTGTGATAAAGCTGCCAATCATCATTTGCCCATAGCTGTGGGCTTTTGAATCATCCAAGTAGTTTCTGTAGAGAAATTTTCAAGTTTAATGCAAAATTTGATGCAGATTTGTTGCTCAGTCATTTTGAATTCAATGGCCACACAGTACATATGCTCACTCATTGGTGTCTACCACCTCTACTGACTTGATACAGTGAAGTTGTCATTGTTCACACATATGTGCATTCTAATCCACTCTCCTTGGCTGCTAGGTTACCTCAAGATCATGTAAACCATTCTCATTATATTAATAATGGTTGGACTTTTTATGAACAGACCTCATATTATTGGTGTTATTTCACTCTTGGGTCCATCCTTGGGGGCAACTTCAAAGCAGATAGTGGCCTCTTTCCAGGGGTTTCCTATGGAGCCAAAGTAGTTCAGTCAACAACTTCCTTAATGAGCTCAAGACTCCATCAGCAGGACCCTTTGTTTTCCTAGCAACTCTCTGTCAACATGGTTTCCTTCTTGCATCAACATTATACCAATTGCATATTCACAAGCCTGCGTGGGACTCAAGACTATCAATTGCTAAGTGGAATAAATGATATTCATTTTTAAAACTGGGTAAATGCCTATTTCCTTTATACAATGGAAGTAACTGTTGTAGGCTATTAAGTAAATAACTATAAACAACACAATATGAAGTGCTTTACAGATGCCTTATCACACTGAACTGCAACACCAAACTAGCTGTTTTATTTGGGTAAATTATGTATTTTTAAACACTGTCCAGAATACATATTTACATGTACTTTAAATCCTACACTAAATAGTCTCTATAGCAACCAGCAAAACACAAAAGCCTTATTAAGCATTCTTTGTAGCATTTTTAGGAGTTTAATCATTAGGAAAAAACTCATAGGCCATGTAGACACCAGGGAACATGAAGAAAGAAAGTCTTTATAGGAACAAAAGAATGAGGCTGGCTTTGAACCTGGTGGGAGAGGATTTTACTTTCTTTAACTACTAATCACCAAGGGGCCTTCTCTTTGTGAAGGCAGTGCTATGTTTGGGGTACATCAGACACAATGTTGGCATTACAATTTGCTTTCTCAACAGAGAAGGGAGATTCCTCAATTAACATATTCCGGCAAAAAGATCACTTTCATTTTTTTCTCTTTAGTCACACCAAGAAAATGCTTTCTTGCCATTCAAGGGTGAAGTAATATGTAATGTCTGATGTCTGTGTTGGGCTTGAGTCACATAACCCTTTGAAGGGAAATTCTAATGGTTTCATTGAGGTGGGGTCATATAACGCCATTTGAGTGCTATGTTTATTTGATTGTCTATGGCATGCTACATTAACAACGTACCCTAGGCATACTAGTGACTTAACATTAAAAGTTTCTTGTTGATGCTGTGTGTCCAATGCCAGTTGGTGAAGTTCCTGTTCCTGTTGTTCTTCATGGACCCCAGGGAGGTCAATCATCTTATGATATCACAACCCAGAGACTTGCTTTTCAGAGTTCTACAGCAGGGCAAGAAAGAGCTGGGGATGGTGGTGTGGCTTGGTGGCCCAGAAGTGGCGCTACTCATTTTTACTCATGCCATACTGGTCAGGATGCAAATCAGCTAGCTGCAACAAAAGTTAGAAAGATAGGTATGCACATAGAATATTTAGTGAGCACTAAATCTCTTTGGGAAAAATATTGCTTAAATGTCACAACTATGCCAAACACTCTTGATGGCTCAATGTTATCTTTAAAACAACTTTGCAATGTAAAATTTCCCCATTTACTGATGGAGAAACAGGCACAGCAATCTTAAATGACTTGTTTAAGATCACTCAACCCAAAATTGGAAAGGTGAATTTAAATTTAGGTCAATCTATAGCTGCATATGTGATGTTCTGTGACCAATCAGTTCCATTCCCAAGTGCTTTCCTCAAAATTCACATGCACATGTTCGCTGAGAGACATGTTCATAGAATGATCATAGAAATGCTCTTCATAATAGCACCAAACTGAAAAAAAACCTGAATCCTCCAACAATGGAATAGAGGAATGTATTATGATGTATTAACAGAGTGGAATACTCTATAGTACTGAGAATGAATAAATGGTGGCTATGTACAAACATGGGTAAATATCACAAATACTACATTGACTAAAAAAGTCACATACTAAAGAGTTCAGACTGTATGATTCCATATTGTATTATTGAAAAGCAAGTAAAATTAATCTTTGGTGCTAGATGTCAGGATAATGATTGCCTTGGAGTTGGGTAAATGACAAAGGAGATATAGGAACAGAGTTTCTGTTTTCTGGTAATGCTTATGTATCTGGATGCTAGTTATATGGGTGTGTTCAGTTTGTAAAAATTCAGCTAGCTGCACAATTATAATTTTGTGTATTTTTGTCTATATGTTACACATCAATAAAAAATTGACTTGACAAGAACAACTTGCAAAAGTAGAAATTATAGGTTCAGATGCAGCTGATTTCAGGGCCATGTCCTTTATCATGTAGCATTCTCTTCTTCCCCAACCACATGAAAGAAAGTTCGTGCAAGCCCTCCAGCTTAATTCCTAACCCACTGGCACAGCCCATCCATTAAGGTAGCTCCTTACAATCATGGTTTAAATAGAAACTTTCAGCAAATTTGAGAGAATTGTTCAAGTGAACTACAGTTCACACTAATAGTGACTTGGTAGGATAGTTTTCTTTTATAAAGTCAACTATAAACCTGGCTCTCCAGAGGATGGAGGGAAAGACAATGGAATCGTTTTCTTATCAGGTTAGAGGAATGGACATGCATGGTCAAGTATGGAGGCGAGAAGGAAACCAAATTAAAACAAAACCCCAAACCAAGACAATACGTAATATAGATTTGATCCAAGTATGGTTTCACCCATGTCATTTGGAACCATCATTAAAACTTAAAAAAATACATATATTGTACCTGCCGAGCTGAAATGAACTGACAGCTGAAAGATTAATCCTATTGTTTTTCTCTGCCCCTTCCCTATCCCCTTCACACACCCAACACCAAAACAGCAATTTGGCAGAGCCCTAACTGCCAAAAAACAGTGCTGTCTTAGGGAAGGTATTAGTGGTAAATCTTCAAGCTGTTTTATAAGCACCTCCTAGGTTGGCAACAGAAGGCTCAACACAAAATTGCAAGATGAGCTTGAATTTAATTTTGCAGTTTTCATCTGTCATCATGTTATGAGAGTATGATATTCTGGGCTTTCCAGAAGGTTGAGGGCAGGCACATAATACTCCTACTGGGAAGGGCTTCTCTCCCATCTGTTCCTGAATTAGAAGCAGTGTTTGTGGGATCCTAGTTTTCAAAGGTCTTGTGGGAGTCTCTAGAGGCTACTTTAGTGATCTGTTAGATTCTTACTCAATGGCACTCTTTCTCGGTATACTTTGCTTGTTGTTTACTTGGCATGTTTTTAATAAGCAATTATTTTGTTTTGGGTGCCATACGTGGCTCCAGGCATGTGCTAGTGAACAAGGGATACACACTCACTGCCCTTGAGAAGCTTCTGATTGAAGGAGAAAGGACAAGTAAGTGGGAACATTTAAGAGATGCCAATGAATGCTACAAGTCAGATTAAATAGTGTGCTACATGAGCAAATAGGAGGAATGGCCATCACGTCTTGAGAAACAAGATTTGGAGGTAATGGTGTCCAGGCTAAAACCAGAGTCCAGTGAAGTGATACTGAAAGCCCTCATTGTTGCAATCATTGTGCCAGGCTCTGGGACTATCATGTTGGATAGAGGATGGCCTGAATGCTGAGGTAGTGTATAGTTTGACAAGAGATAAAGATAATCAAATGAACTGTTTTAGCAAATTGATGTTCAATGGGGTGTTTTGGTACCAGCTTGGTGGAGATAATGCCTGAGTTAATTCTGGACAAATAAGTAGCAGTTGGAGGGAAAAGCCTGAAGAGAGAAAATGGAGGATGTTCTAAGTGAGGGAACAGCATTTGTTAGGCACCGTCAGGAAACAGTGAACCTGTACATTTCAGCATAGCTGGAGTACTTAGCTTGAAGCAGGGGCAGTGGAACCTGGGATGTGCTCAATGTGGCAATGACAATGAGCCATGGTAATTTCGGTGCATCACCAATTGGGGATGGTGGTGATTGGATCTTACTGTGTTTGATGGAGATCACCCTAATAATTGTATGGAGAAAGGATGAAATTTGAAATCCAAATTAATGTGACCACTCTACCAGTGGTACCCACAAGCTATATACTATCCTGCCTCCTTTGGTTTCTGGGCTGCTGGAAACAGAATAACCTGTTATCCTGCATTTGCCCTGTGGACACATGGCCTTGGTGCAGATTTATACAACTGCATTTAGGACCGATGATAGAATCATTGTTATTTTTATCCCTTCCATGACACAAACCAGGGGGAAAAAATCACAATAAAATTTTACAAGTTAGCTGCCACTGAGAATAAACAAGAGAGCACTATAAGAAATGAATCAGAGGCTCTAACCGAATCTCCTCTCAGGACAATAACTCTAATGCAAAGCCCGGGTCTGAGGAGGTCGCCGTGGAAAACCCTCCTGGGGCAGTTCGAAGGAGAAAGGAGACATTCTCCTCCTGTCATCTTCACTTCATGTCCTAATATGCCTGTGGATGTGCAGAGAAAACATAATCCTCAGCCTCTGCTCCAAATCAAGGTTTGGATAACCTGGGCCATTAAGGCGTCCCCCAGGATCATAGATTTAACCCTCTGTGAGCCCACAGGCAGGGCTCAAACACCAGAAGAAAGCTGCTTGATTCTAATCGTGACTGAGCTGAAATGTCACTTGCCATTAAGTTCAACTGGCATTTTTCTTTCCTTTATAAATTACATGATTACCTTTAAATTGTGTACAGGAGCTCATAACTGCTGTCCATTGGAGGTAATCAGGAGTGATTTCATTTTACCCGTGGACAGGTGGCCCCTTCTAGAGTCTTTTTGTTCATTAAGTCTCTGTTTATTTCAGATTCCATTTAAGTATCAATGAGAAATAAATTGTGTAATGCGGAAGACATCACATGTTTGCTTTTAAAGTGACCTCCTTTGTTAGCTGATGATTCTTAAGAGATCTCCTGAAGCCTCTCATGTATGTGGCAAACAGACATTCTGTATGTTTCCTGGTGGGTTTTGAGACACAGATCACTGCGTGGGGCTGACCCTATGAATTCTATATGTCTATATATTTCTATATGTATATGTATACCTATATATCTATATTTATATCTATCTACCTATATCTATATCTGTATTTATATATATGTTTCACCTGGGAAGATAGGTCTAAACTTAGTCATCTTTTTCTGTCTTTAATTAAGGTAACCTTATTATAGTTGCTTATGAGCCAAGTCACAGTGTTCCCAAGAAAATCAGGGCTCATTCATGTGGCACCTTGGTGTAGGACCTGACAATTAGTGTTGAGAAAAACAGGTCTTTATTTACAATATTCCAACCTTGGTGGGACTAGGAGCACTTCTCCTTGGAGCCCTATTCTCCCACAAGATCCAGCACTTCCCTTGTTCCCCAAGAAGCTATAAACCAAAACCCAGCCCAATAGTTCCCCATCCCTTATATGTCAGCTCTCTCCTTCAGGATCTGGGGGACATTGTTCTAAGCCTCTGTATAATATAGTCCAGGAAAGCATGTGCCATGTTATACTGGATCACGGTGAACTCCAGGAAACGTACAACTCCTAAGAGAGTGTCCTTGCCATATGTCCCAAATTCCAAGAGTCCAGATAGAGTCTGGGTCTGCAAGGCAGAGTCCTGGGTGGCTTCAGTCAGCTGGAGTGGACACCATCAAAGCAGCAGCCCCCTGCTTTCTCACCAACCTAGGCCTGACTACAAACTACTACATGGCTGCTACACCATCCTTTTACATCATGGTGCCCCTCTATCTTGCTTCCCTCTTTCAGGCCTGCCAGCCCTCCTTTTTAAATCCTGAAAGTCACCTATACCTTCTGCCCTGGGGCAGTAGCACAGCTAATTGTCTAGTTACCTGCTGGCCATAGATGTGCAAAGTACCTTGAATGCTTATTATCTCCTTCCCCTACTCCCTATCCCCCAGCTCATGGGCTGTGGGAACTTTAGGGATCCCTCTCCCATTTTAATAGTGTTATTCATCCACTTATTTCACTTGCATTTGATGTGATCATTGTGCATCTACTGTATGCTAGACAGTGAGCCTAGCATTGGCTACAATGGTGAGCTGGGAGCTTACAATGTGGTGGTGGATAGACAAAATTAAATGAGCTATTCCATTACAGTTTGATAAGGGACATGAGATGAAAAGAATAAGATGTTCAACTTAGGTCCATTTATTGCAGGGTTGAGGGCAGTGGCAAGGCTCCTCAGAGGTAATGAATATGAGTGGAGACTAGAAGATTTAGGAGAGTTTCACTGGCTGCAGAAACAGCTCCTGCAAGGGGCTCAAGGTGGGAGGAAGGTCAGGCATTCAGAGAATGGAAAGCAGATATGAAGAAGGCAGAGCAGTGGGTCATGTTGTCAAGGAAAGATGTGGATGGAGGAGGACAAGGTCATATTACAAGGAGTTTTCTAAGATCTGTTAATGAGTGTGGACTTTATCCTGAGAGTCAAGGAGAAGAAAGGGGAAATGTGAACCCAACATGCATTTGGGAAACATCACTGTGGACATTATATTCACAGTAGAAGACTGGTTCTATGGGGATTAGATGCATTTGTTAAGCCGACAAGACCTCATTGGCAATGCCTCTGTCTCCAAGAACAACCTCTAACCAGCTAAACCCTTTGATTTTGATCTTTTCCGCCAAAAGCAGCCTTGGTGCTCCATTTATTCCAGTTTTGCATGTAATGGGGTAGAGCACATTAGGCCTGTTGACAGAGATTCACAGTTGAGAGCTGAAATCATGACAAGAACATGTATTTATACCTATTGCTCACTTATAAATGGCGGACGTCTTAGGACTAGCTGTGACAAAGTGAGTTAAGTAGCTGTAACATCAGGTCCTACTTTATTGATATAACCTCAGTTTTACAACTTTTTCTGAGTTGTAACATTTCTGACATCAGTCAGCACTATGTTGGAGAGACCATTGGACTTGGAGTCTTAAGATACAAGTTTGAAGTCCAGTTATGCCATTTAATACTTTAGACACATTAGTAAAGACTGTAGTCCCATTTTCTACCCATCTAGAAAGTTAGTGTAACTCCTACAACCCCAGATGTTGTGAGGACTCAATAACATAGGCATAGCATATTGGAGATATTTATTGAATGAACAGAAATGAGATACTGGAGAACCCTCTGCCTCTCGAGACTTCAATCCCCTCATGTACAAAATGAAAAGGTTGGATTAGATGCTTCTGAATTATTTCCAGCTCAAATTGACAATTTCCTGACACTTGCCTCTTTTGGGGGCTTGTACTTAACATGGTGTGCTAAGTATAAGAAAATGTGGTTTAGTATCTTGTCAAGTCAAAGGACAAGGAATAAAAAATTTCTGAGGGAAGAAGCCCCAGTGACTGTACAAGCTTTGCTGAAGTTACTCTTATCCCCAAAGCCAGGTGAGGAGAAGAATGTCTATTTGCTGCTGTCACTGGCTTTGCTTGACTTCTCTAGCGCACACTTGGCCTCAGGGGATGTGGCTGACAGCAGATTTCCTGTAAGACCACTTTGCACTGTGGAAAGAAAGTGCTTTATCCTTTTATGTATCTTATGAGACATTATTGATGCACTGTTCATGCTTAAAAAAAAAAAAGGACAAAGCAAAAGAAAAGTTTCATGTTTCTTCCTGAGTAAAGACCAAAAGAGAGATTGTTCTGAGTGTAGAAAATTTGATATCTGATATTGAATATATGTTCTTGCTGGCACCTGAAAGGTGATTGGATTTGGAATGTGAGTACCTCTGAGACTTACCCGCTGTCTACAGCAGCTTTGAAGTACCCATGTCCTATCCTTGCTGTGTTTGAAGGATGTGTTCTTTCCTATTTGGTGGACACCGGCTTTACTCAGTATTTAAATGCCTTTACTATGGTGACAGGGCTAAGGTATATGTGGAACTGCTCCAAAGACATGCAAATGGAAGGCTTAGTGGAACAAAAGTCCTACCTATTTAGGAATCACCAAAATCTGTCCTAATCACAGTTGAAATATCTTTTGGATGCCATGGGTTATCGCCTATATTATTGTGACCTAGCCTGGTGTTTTTTGTATTATCTGTATTTTCTCTTTTGGTGCTTCAGAGAAGGCTGGCTATGTTGTTGACCATTTAGGACCATCCAGATGCCTATCCTGGTCTGCATCCTTCAAACCTTAGGAAACATAGCTGCAAGCTAGCTCCTCGAGACAGCATGGCAAGGTTAGACCCGAACCATCATTTCAGCTTCACTTCTTTTAGGAGTCTGGGATGACTGCTCTGTATGTCGCTTTCCCTGGTTGGTAGTCCACAGCATGTCTTTTTCATAACCTGTCCTTTGATGGGCAATTCTTAGCTTGAGCATTACAGTCCCAAGAGAAGTCCTAGCTACTTGTTCCCTTTCACCAGACATTGCCTAGCACATAGTTGGTACACAAAATAAAAGATGTAGTATATCTATTAGTGTTGCATTTTAGTTGTTTGTCTCCTTCACTAGATTGCAAGTGCCAGGCAATGCAGACTTTATCTTTAAAAACTACTATGTTAGAAGAGTGCTGGTTGCTAGTGTTTAGTACTTATTTACTGAATGAATGGCTAAATGGAGACTCAGAAGCCCATACAACCAATTTAAAAGGGAAAAGGATGAGGAGGCTGGTTCCTTAATACCTTTGCACTCAAACACCATTTCTCAGAACAAATATATTGTGAGAAAAATGATAGTTAAATTAGCTCATTTACTTCTGTATTTTGAATTATCAATTGGCTTAGTATGTGTGGGCATATTTTAAGAATTCTAATTAAAAAAATCATCTAGTACCTAAAAAAAAAAAAAAAAAAAAACAGCTCTATTGAGATACAATTAACATATAAGAAACTGCACATATTTAAAAAGGTGCAATTTGGTAAGTTTTGATATATGTAGGCACTGGGGAAACCATCACGCAAAATAACAGAACTATTACCCCCAAATTTCCTTGGGTCCCTCTGTAATCGCTCCTTTTCATTTGACAACCACCGATCTGCTTTCTGTCACTATATGCTAGTTTGCATTTTGTAGAATTGTATGTAATGCGCACTAATTTTTGTTCATTTTCTTTTTTTGAGACTTATCCATGTTGCAATGTGTATCAAGGGTTCATTCTTGTTTTGCCAAGAAACATCCCATTGCACGAGTATTCCTGTGTAACATCCATCTGTCGATATCTGGGTAGTTTCAAGTTTGGAGCTGTTACGAAGTAGACTTCCATGGACATTCATGTAAAAGACTTCGTATGGACAAATATTTTTATTTCTGTTGGACAAATACCTAGGAATGAAATAGTTGGATCAAGTGGTAGGTGGGTGTTCAACACTTTAGAACCTGCCAAGGGGTTTGACATTCCCATCAGCAGTGTTTGAGAATTCAAGTTCTTTCACATCCATTCTGAGACTTGGTGTGATTGGTCATTTTAATTTTAGTCATTCTAATAGGTATGTAAATGACATCACATAATTTTAATCTTCATTTGCATTATGACAATATTGGATCTTTTTTGTTTCCTTACTAATCATGTATCTTTTTATTAGATTTTTGTTTTCTTATTATTGACTTCAGAGGTTCTTCATATAATTTGAATATAAATCCTTTACCAAATATATGTTTAACAAATATTTCTCAGTTTGTGGCTTGCCTTTTTATTCTCTCAAAAGTCTCCTTTGAAAAGTAGACATTTAAATTTTTATGAAGTCCAGTTTATCAGTTTGTTCCTTTATGGATCATGCTTCTGATGTCACATCTTAAGAAATTGTTGCCTAATTCAATATCAAAAAATGTTTTCTTCTATATTTTCTTCTTGAAGCTTTCTGATTTTAGATTTATATTCAGGTCTGAGATCCATTTTGAGTTATATATTACTCAAAGTATGGATCAAAATTAATACTTTCCTTTAATGGATATCCAGTTGTTCCAGCACCATTTATTATAAAGACTACCCTTCATCCACCGAGTTACCCATGCACCATGTACAAAATCAGTTGGCTATATATTGATTATTGAAGCTTTATTATAAGTCTTATAATCTAGGATGTTTACCACTACAACTTAACTTAATTCTTTTTAAACATTGTTTTGGCTATTTTAGTTATTTCATATTTCCATGTGATTTTTAGAATATTATCAATTTCTGCCATAAGAAGCCTACTGGGGGTTTGATTAGGGAAAATTGACATCTTGCCCATATTGAGATTTCTGACCCATGAACACAGTAAATCTTTCCATATTTTATGTCTTTAGTTTCTCTAGCAGTGTTTTATGGAATTCAGCATATAGGTCTTTCACATCTTTTGTTAGCTTTATCCCTAAGTTATACATATATTCATGCACATCTATACATACACATACCCTAGGGTGAGTATTGATATAATTATTTTTTTTGAGTGAGGGAGAGAGAACATTGATGTGAGAGCGATACATTGATTGATGCCTCTTGTATGTGCCTTGACCATACCTTTTAGTGTATGGGACAGTGCTCAACCATCTGAGCTACCTGGCCATTGTCTTATGTATTCTATTATTTTTATTTATTTATTTATTTTTAAGATTTTATTACCCCCAGAAAGAGAGGAAGGGAGAGAGGCAGAGAGGAAGAGAAACATCAGTAATGTATGGTTGCCTTTCACCTGCCTCCAGCCACAGACCTGGCTGGAGACCAGGCTTGCAACCTGGTTATATGCCCTGGCTGGGGAATCAAATATTCTATATTTTTTATGATATTGTAAATGCTATTTAAATGTTTCAATTTTCCAGTTTGATGATAGTATATAGAAATACAATTTTTTTTGTATATTAGTTTTGTACACTGCAACTTGGTTCAACTCAGTTATTAGATCCAGCATCATTTTTGGGAGTTTCCACCAGATTTCCTGCATAGAAGATCATGTCATATATGAATAAGGACAGCTTTAGTGACTTCTTTCCAGTTGGGATCATTTTTATTTCTTCTACTTGCCTTATTGCACTGGCTAGAATATCCAGCACAAAATTGAATACAAGTGGGGTGAGTGGACATTCTTTTTCTTTCTCCTGATTATAGAGGGAAGAAATTCAGTCTTCAAGTGTGTGCTCAGAGCATTTGCAGACAGAGACCATCTGTGCTCTGCAGTTTGTATAAAGCCCCAAATATATATATTTGCCCATTTCTGATGAAGATTGCAATGGATTGTGGAATATCATTACACAAAAATTAGAGTCAGCAGCTGACACCAAAACAGATGATGAAAACAGGATTTAAGCAGGTTTAAGGATGGAAATATTCCCCTCACAAACAGAATCCGAGCCTAATAAGAAGGGACTGCAAATTGGTATCAGACCTGCACTTTAGATTATTTATGACTTGATATTGTCAGGGTGATAGTACGTTAAAACAAGGGCTTTACAGGTTGTTACAGCTGGCCTCAATCAGGCTTTCTGAGCCACACAGCTGGGAAGGACTTTGATAGTAGCCCTAGGTGTGCACAGTGGATTGCTGGGCAGCTGCACAGGCCCTGCAGCCAGCCCTCCATGCCGTGATGTCATCTTGGCACCTCAAAATGGACTATGGTAACAGTACTTAGACCATGAAAATTTGGCTAATGCTACAAACAAGGAATTAAAAAAAAGATTTTATTTATTTTTAGAGAGAGGGGAAAGGAGAGAGGCAGAGAGGGAGAGAGAC
Source organism: Noctilio leporinus (assembly GCA_004026585.1). Taxonomy (NCBI): domain Eukaryota; kingdom Metazoa; phylum Chordata; class Mammalia; order Chiroptera; family Noctilionidae; genus Noctilio; species Noctilio leporinus. Next base: position 23,180 of record PVIW01006615.1, read on the forward strand.
ATCAATGTATGGGTTGCCTTTCACCTGCCTCCAGCTACAGACCTGGCTTGCAACCTGGTTATTGTGCCCTGGCTGGGAATTAACCAGTGACCTTTGGGTTCATAGGCTGGTACCTTATCCACTGAGCCACCAGTCAGGGCCAAATCAGGGATTTTAGTCCCCCAGAGAACTGGTGGTGAAACCTTTAGCAGCACATTACTATTAATATATTACATAATCAGTATGTTGTATATTATTATTGATATAGTAATATACACATATAGGTTATTTACATTTTAAGAGTAACACACAACATAATTTTATGTATATCTGAGAAAGAAAAGTTACCATCAATGATAACTATGAGATTTTATAGGTTACATTGATAGAGGACACATCCACTTTTCAGCTGTGCTAAAGTGTGAGAAAAACCTCAACCTTAGCACTGTAATGTTCTTTGTACAGGAAACATTATGTAGTTTATTTTATCATATGCATCTGTTCTTTATATACAATGCTTAGCTCCATATAAAATATTCACAAAGTCCTGTTAAAAAAAAAGGTTTTGGAGTAACAAAAATGTTTGAACTTGGTAAGCCCAGTTAAGAATCTGAATCAAGATTTTGAAACCTCATGTGAGCAAACCAACGAAGCAGCCCTCTTCCACCTCCTCTCACATACCTCTCACTGCTTTTTATTGATAAAACCTATTTATTCAGTCATCTGTCTTTCCCAACTAGGTAATAGTATGCTTGAGGGTGGAACCCCTGTGTCTTATTACCCTTTACATCCAGTGTTGAGATTGTTGTCCAGCTCACTGTAAGTGATCAAGAAGTGGCAAGTGAAAAACACCTATTATTATTTATTATATATCTTACACACACACACACACATATATATATATGTATACACACCTATATATGTATATATATATACACACCTACCTGCCTGCCTACCTACCTACCTACCTACCTATCCATCATGACTCCTAAGAAAGGCATATCTATACTTAAATATACCATTACACACACAGATGGCAACATGAGGCTGTACTTTTACAGACCTTTTATTATGACTTAGAAATCAGCTACATTGTTGAGGAACCCCTTGCCATCTGAAACCTCCTGAATATCTCATCCAAGTGCCCAGCAATGATAGTTGACCTAACAACCCAGTTGGTAGGTTCGGATGTTTCTGAGAGATAAGTTGAATATGAAGATGGCTAGTACCTGATCAGATTGACTTTATCACATTGGCCTGGCAAGCTGGCCTTTGGGCATTTCGATGTGGATAGATTTGCCTATTCTCATTCTTCCCTTAGGGACTGAATACAGGTGTCTTCAGCCAGCTGCTTAACAAAAAGGGAGACATAGTCTTCAGGCCTGCATTCCGAGGCAGCTGTTTCAGAGTGTGAGAAGCTCCCCGTCACTACCCGGTACCAGCCAAGCACATCACTCTGATCCTTTTGGACATGGTGCCTTCTTTCCTTTTCTTTTCTTCAGAAGCTACAAATATCCCCTGATAGCTCAACAGGGAAGAATAAATTGTCCTCATGTATTTACATGGAGGAGGAGATTTTCCTCATTGTATTTGCAACTCTGTCTCATATGATGACCTCCATTTTCATAATCCTTCATGGAGTATCATGATCATCTGAAAAGCTTTTTTCTTTCCCTGCTGTTTCTGTTAAAAGGTTTTCTGGTGCAATTCTTGGAAAGTCAAATTCTGCATTTAAATGCTGTATTTTTGCAGATATTATATAAAAGAGGCCATACTTCTGATGTGTTTTTCTTCATGGGAGAATAGCAAGCAATTCCAGTATTCGGCATTTATTTGTTAATCAAGCCATGAGAGTGTACAACAGCTTTAATAGCAAAGCAATTGTGATTACATGTTGCTTGTAATTACATTTATTTGCTCACATATGTTCAAAAAGGCAAGGATTAGCCCTATCGTATGAGTATGCATTTGTGCAAGAAGAACCATCCTACAGATTGACGGTGAGGAAAATAGCTTTCAGCCACTCTGGTCCCTCCTGTCACGGACACTTGGGAAGACTGTCAGGGCTGACTTAGTTTTTGCTTTCATGCTTCTAAAATCGATTGCCGTTGGAAAGCAGGCAAATTTTATTATGGGTGATGGATTTGCATCCAGATAATCAAAATATTAGGGACTGCGTATAACCGATACATGTCTGTTATCCCAAAGAGGAGAAAGCTGAGAAGTACCACAGTTAAAAGCAGCTTTAGAAATGGCCACCATCCCCTCCGAGGAAAGGATGTTTGCAGCCTCTCAGGGAATTTAGAGAAAAATGAGAGGGTTATGCATGTGAAAGAAGTTTAGATCTGCATTGTTGAGCTGTCCCTGAGGAGGAGAAGAAAGTGGTAGAAATGGCATTGGCTTTTTGTGAGACAGATGAGATTGGATACCAACTGGGCCATTTATAACACCAGAGACTTTGGAGGAGTCACCTCCCTCCTTCATGCATCCATTTTCTTACCGTTAGAATGGGGTTAGCAATACCAAGCTTTTGGGGCTGTTTTCTCATTTATTACTCACTAGACTATAAATAAGCTTCTGACTCTTTGAGCCACTGCTATATCCTTTGAACTTGGCACAATCCCTTGGCTTGTGGCTAATTCCTCCATCTTCAAAGCCAGCCATGGTGGGTCTAATTCATCTCCATCATATCTTTGAGACTCTTCAGCCTCCCTCTTTTAGTTTAAAGGACCCTGTGATTACATTGGACCCTCTTAAATTATTCAGGACAATCTCCTTATCTTAAGGTTTTTAATTTGTTCACATATGCAAAGTCTCTTTGCCCTGTAAAGTAACACATTCAGATTCTGGGGATTAGAATGTAGACGTGTTTGGAGGCTACTATTCTGTTTTACTATGCAGTTTTAAGAATATATGGGATCCCTGGCTGATAGCACAATGGATAAGGTCCTGGCCTGCGAACCCAAAGGTCGCTGGTTTGATTCCTAGCCAGAACATATAACCAGGTTGTAAGTCAGGTCTCCAGCCAGGTCCATGGCTGGAAGCAGGTGAAAGGCAACCGTACATTGATGTCTCCCTCCCTCTCTTCCTCTCTCCCTTCCCCTCTCTCTGAAAATAATAAATAAAATCTTAAAAAAAAAAAAAAAAAAAGAGTATATGGGGAAGTTTACCAGGTAGCGGCACCAGGAAGAACAAAGCCAGGCAATAGATTGGCATGTTTAAAGGAAAGAGAGAAGAGCAATGTACCAGTAACATTGTGAGCAAGGAGGAGAGTGGTAGAAAATAAAGGTCATGCTTATTACCATTTATTGAGGAATTGCTATGTGCCTGTCACTTAGTAAGCACTTTCTGTATATTATTTCATAGATTCTCATATCAACCCTATGGGAAAGGTATTATCATTCAGTTAGGATATGGCTCTAAGATCATAGAACTAATACAGAGTGAAGGCAGACTATGACTCTGAACTCTCTAGATAGGCGCTCCTGTTCCTGAGCACTGGGTGCCCCAACACGCACAATGCAAATGCTTGGAAGTAGATCTCAGTGTAAGTTCAGAGAAAGTGGCCCATGAGCCACTAGTGAGCCTTGCTTTTACATTGAGTTCTCTTTCTTAAGTTTGCTTCCAAACCATCATCACTGGTTTTGAACTCCAGGGACATTTTCCTGAGGAACTGTAATGCATTGAGAAAGAGAAATGTGCTAACAGTTGGGAGCTAGCTTGGCCTGAAGAGTCTGGACTTGGTGATTCTGGGAGCTGACCTGGCACTTAACAGCTAAGTCTTCTGCTGCACATTCATGGTTTTATGAAACACCTATAGTAGACAGGACCACTCTGTGACCATGATGGAGTAGGGTACAAATGAGACCACTCCACAGTCATGTTCGAACACAGATATGACATGAATTTGTCCAACGCCCAAATAGCAACATCTCACTTTCCCAACCAGTAGGAGTGACTACAATTTATTTATCAATCACAACTATAGCCTCACTCTTATCTGCTTTCCTTACAGAATTTATAGTATAGATGATATATTTTAAAATAGTCATAGAATTAACACAAGCCCAAATCCTGTTACTCCCTCCCAGCCTCTCACTGAGAAAACTGATGGCTTCCAATGCTGTGGGTTATTTCTTGATCAAAGAAGCCAGTCAACCCAACTTTGCATTACAGATGTGTCCTGTGTGTTCTTGGCTGGTAGACATTGTCAGTCAGATAACACAGATGCATGTAGCAGCCCCTCCATACCCAGCATTCTGCCCAGTACTGTTGGGGACTGTAACAGTATGATGGGATCCTATCATGAAAGAGCAATGTGAAACAATTTGGAAACAACCTACAAAGAAGGGGAGCTCAGAGTACTCAGGGTTAGGAGTACATAGAAGGGGACGCACTACTTACAGCTCAGTTTTTGACCTTCATATATGACCTTGAGCAAGCTGCTTAATTTCTTTAATCTTATTTTATCATTTTAAGATTAGCATAATAATATACCTATAAAAATGTGTAAATTAAATTAGTCCATGGAAAGAGCCTAGCACAAGACCTGCCACATGGTAGGTATAAGATAGATACTGGCTATTTATTACAAATAATAATTTTTTCAAATAAAAAAGGTGTGCTGCAATGGTATAATTAGGAGTGTCCTGCTGGAGGAAGAGAGCCCTCATGGTGGAAATATTCTACATCTTATTAGGGGAGGTGGTTACACAGGTGTGCACATTTATATAAACTTGTGGAACTATGTGTTTAAGATCTGTGAATTTCACTGCATAGAAATTATAACTCTATAAAGCAGTTCATAATTCAAAAGTAAAAACAGAGACCTGAAGGCAAGTTAAGACCAGGAAGTCACCACAAATCAAGGAGGCACTTTAGGTTTCCAGAACAGTGTTGGAAGTTTTCAATGATCAACAGAGACAAAGAGGCAGCATGCCTCTGAATCCATCCTCAAGCCAAGCCCCATCCCCTTCTGCGATCATGGCTAATTCTATAGACTGTGTTTCAAACATCAGATGATTATAGTCAAGCAAATGCATCTTTGGAGAAGAAGTCTTAAATAAATGAGAGGTTATTGTGAGCTGTATTTATTTAGTGAAAGCACCTCAAAAATGCAACATGATTTTGGATTGAAAATACCTGGATTCAAACATTGGCTTTTCCAGTTTTGTGGCATTGGCAATTTACTTCACATTCCTGTACTTTCATGTACTCTCTGTCAAACAAGAATGAATATAGTACCTAAAATTCAGCATTGTTGCATTGTTGAAGGAGAGAACAGAAGTTAAGTATTTAGTATATTGGGCATATGAAAGTATTATATAGGCCTTGTGATGGTGATGGTGGTGATGATGGTGGTGGTGATAAAGACTGTGATAACTTCGCCCTAGCTGGTAGCACAGTGGATAAGGTGCCGGCCTGCGAACCCAAAGGTTGCAGGTTCGATTCCCCAGCCAGGGCTCATAACCAGGTTGCAAACCAGGTCTCCAGTCAGGTCTGTGGCTGGAGGCAGGTGAAACGCAACCATACATTGATGTCTCTCTCCCTCTCTGCCTTTCTCCCTTCCCCTTTCTAAAAATAATGAAATAAAATCTTTAAAAAAAAAAAAAAAAAGACTGTGATAACATTGGTGGTGATGGTGATGATGGCAGTGGTGGTGATACAGATAATGGTGCTGATGGTAGTGATGATGGAGGCGATGGTGATGAGGATGGTAGTGAGGATTGTGATGCTGGTTGTGATGATGTTGGGGGTAATGAAGTTGGTGGTGGTAGAAGTAAAGGAAATAAATTTTTATAGCAATATGTATACTGACCCTTAATTCTAAAATATAAATTTTTCCTATTTTCATTCAACTGAGGATTGAGAATTCTATAGTTTTATGGTCTTCAAGCTTTGTCTTCTTTTGACCTGGTGTTCTGTGCTGCCCATATCAGTAGAGACTGCAACGGGGGTGGGGTGGGGGGGGTGGTTGGCTTCATCCCTTCCTTTCATGAAATTGAATTTTTGGCATTGGTATCAGTGTCTTCTGGCCCTGTCTGAGACCTAGGCTCTGGCACTTTTCTTACATAGGTGCCCTGTGACTTCTGAGTAAAAGCATTTGCTTATTTTAGAATCTTTTTATTAAAAAAAATTATTTTGAAGTGCCTTCAGACCTCTGTCTTCCTGCTCTTTCCTTCTTCTCCTACCACAATGAACCCTGGACAAAACCCATACTAGCACCACCTGAAAGCACAACATCAAGTTCAGCATGAGCTGAATGAAGATTTGCAGCAAATCTCAATGTTCATGCATAGCAGACCCCAACTTTATTCATGTAATGCAAAAGCGAGCCACATCCTGCGATCGGTCCTCTAATTTCCCCCCTCCAGAATATAATAAATTAAACATACTATGAAATGCAAAAAGGTTACATTGAGACATATACTATTTGAAGGTTTAATTCATTTTTCTACTGTATAAGACACAAGGCTATTAAATTTTTAAAGCCGTGATCTCCTAAACTCTCTACTTTATGAGGGCTTTCTTCATAAAGATAAATGGTTTCCTTGCCAAATCAAATGCAGATTTGAAACAAATTAAGTTAATGTTCAGTGGTACAAGGTAGAATGGATGGGGGAGCTGTTTTATTTTGCATTGTAATAACCATACACACCTAAATCAATAGCTGTGGAAAAAAGGCAATAATACCACGTAACTGCAGGAAATGAAATATAGTGGCTGGGTGGGGGAAACAGGCTGCAAACAGAAAGAGTTGGTATTGGAATAATGACATTTCATTAAACAGGGAAGGAGCACTATTGAAGAGAAGTCCATCGCAGTAAATTCTATTTCTTATAATAACACTTGAGACGAGTTAAAGTTGGCTGGGTATTGTGATAAAGGATAATGCCTGCGTTCTCTCAGGCATTGTGCTATAATTTTATGTTTAAAGAAAGCCTGAGATGTTAAAGAGGCAGCGCATGTTCTCACAGTGTGTCCTCATTCTCCTAATCTGTTGCCTAATTTGGTACAAGGCCCAGTAATCTGTCTGCAAGTCTAGTTAGATAACAAAGGTGGCCCTAGCTTAAAAAAAAAAAAAGGCCTTGAATGAATGCCAGTGAGATTTCTTGTTCTCTTTTTATTTTTATTTTGTTGGGGGCAGGACAGGAACAAAGGGATTTGCTGTTAATGAAAAGGGCTTTTTCAATTGTATATTCCCAGAGCTGGTATTTTCCAACATACACCTACCTACCTATAGTCTATAGGATAGCTGCCTAGGACATATCCTAGGAATTCTCTGAGTGCAGCAGCCTTTAGGACTATCACTGTGTCAAACCATATTGAGTCAACCATTGACATCTTCTTAGGCTGACTCTGAAAAAAGATTATCCAAGGACCACTATTCTCCTCCTCCAGACATAGGCTGATATAAGATGTTCTTGGATCTATCTCCTCAGTGCTTTGCAGTCAGCTTGCAGGGCTAGGAAGCTGGGGAGGAGCCACTGTATGTTTGTTTCCCATGGTCCTCTTTCTATTCTCTTCTCTGGAGGAGACAGAAGCACCTTTTCCTTCTGGTACCTACATGCTTGCCTGGAGCTGGGCCTAAAGGGATGTCAGCAGGAAAAGGAAGACACTAGAGGGGCCACCTCCTCCAGGAAGGCTTTCCTGCCCTCCACAGTTAGATAAAGTTCAAGTGTCCATTTACAGTGCTGCTTTGAAGTCAGAAGATGGTACCTCAAGTAACCCTGCTTCCCTAATGGGAGCAGGTATCACATAGTTACACACACAGGTTCTGGAAGACAAACCACCCAAGTAGAAAACATGGTTGGTCACCTTGGAAGCTCTGTCATCTTGGACATTTCCCTTAACCTCTCTGTTCTCAGTCCTCTTGTTTGTAAAATGGTACCCAGTCCTAAGATGTTGTAAGGGTTAGATGAGAGGGTGCACATGAAGCAGTCAGCCCAGTGCCTGGCATGCAGAATGTGCAATAGTTGTCCAGTGTCAGCTGTTGGTATTAGTACCATTATCTTCATAGTAAGAACCCTATTGGAGGAACTTGGAGCTCAGCAGTGCAAGTGGCACATACACTGTTCATCCCTTCCTCCTTTCCTGGACCATCACAATTTGAGGGGCTCATTTTAGGCACAGAGAGGTACCTCTCTCGGTTGATGAATAAAAAGGGTTTCCCTATGCACTAGGGAAGGAGTGTCAAGTTGTTTAATATACGTATAAATCTGTAATAATGTCTCAGGCGTCTCCACCCCAGACAGGTCCCTTAACGCCTCTGTATGTCGCAGGCTCCCAAAGTAAGCCCACTTACCAAATGCTGCTTAATGAGGAGGAAGCCTTGGACAAACTTTAATAAAACAGCTCCAATGAGACAACCAAGGGCATAGAGTAAACAGCACACTTAATTACCCACAGGGCACTGCCCTGGAACTAAGCTGCATGGTTCTTCTGATCCTTTATGCTAAGTCACCACCCACTCCCCCAGCGCTGGGAGATCACGAAAGCCCCCAGCCCGGAAAGGACTGGCAGGAGCCTTTACAGGGTGCAGTCAGGTCAGTCAGGGATACTCAATAGGTGTCTACCACCAACAGAAGTAGGTGCCAGGGGTTAAGTCAGGGCTGCGCACCCAGCTCCCAGGGCAGCAGGCACAGGGCAAGAACACCTAAGAGGAGCACATGGTTCCTAGGGACCACTATTTTCCACAATGGGAGCCCCCAACACAGCTATCTTCACAAATTTTGCAGTGGAATGGGGCTAGAGAGGATGTAAGAGTGATACTCTGTCTCCAGGCACTATTGACCCTGGCTTTCCTGCTTGATCAGCAGGAAGAGAAAGCTTTCTTCCTTTCATGTCTCTGCTGGGCCATGGTGATTCTCAGTGTTCACTCCTGCCCAGCTAGAGTCTTAATTCCTCAGCTCCTTATTGTCTGATGTCACGTGGTTCAGCATGGAGAGGCAAGGCCCCTACCTGGTTCCTACCCAAATTCTACCACTTCCTAGCTGTGTGGCCTCAGGAAAATAACTTGGCCTCTCTGAACCTTTGTTTCCTTCTGAATTAAATGAGTGATCATGGTGATGATCTGAGGATTAGCCCCTTGACTTCACAGACCGACCTATCAACTAGTCAGTCTCAGTGGCTTGAACAGCATGCAATAGTTTAGTTCTTAGAGGGAAGAACTAAAGAAAGAAGATTCCAAGGAAGTGTGTTATCTTTGGTTGGTGACATTTAAAGAAATGTTTTTTTTCTTTTTAAAAATTTTTTCCTAAAATTTTAACAATGATAATGTTACAATCACATAAAAATTAGTTAAGTAATAATAAGCAGTAACTATCGGCAAAAACAGGGTTATTCTTTTATTTTTCTTGTAAAGAGAGAGAGGTAGGGGAGGAGGGGGAAAGAGAGGGTGAGAACATTGTTTGGTTTCTCTTGTACATGCCCCAACTGGGGACCAGCCCTGCAGCCTAGGTACGTGCCCTGACCAGGAATCTAACCGGCAACCATTTACTTTGTGGGATGATGCTCAACTAACTGAGCCACACCAGTCAGGGCAAAAGCAGGGTTTATTCTTAAGTTTCTGGGCAATGGAAAGATCAAGAGCTTTGTAACCAAAACACAGTGGGTTTGAATCTTGGTTCAGCAAATGACTAACTTCTCAGTATGTTCTCTAGCAAAATATGCATTCGACTTAACCTTCTATATGAGAACTAGAAATAAGTTATGGGAATGGTGTGGTCCATGTAGATTGCTCAGTAAGTTGTAGTGATGTCTTCATCATCTTCATCTCAGTAGGCATCATTGCTGCAGTTGTTTCTATTATTTTTATTAAGAGCAGAGCTCCATCTCAGTATTTTGCCCTTAAAGGAAAACAGAGTCCCAGAAAAGTTGCAGTTATAGCCCTTTTTTCCAGTCAGCAAAATTTCTTAAGCATGTGCTAGACCCTGTCCTGAACAGAGCTTGTTATGTTTCTATGCTTGATGTGGGAGTTGTAATCCTAAATTAGGGAACTAGAAGTGGAACTAGACATTTGGGCCAATGAACCAGGCTGAAGTCATTCGAGGGAATCTAAATTCTAAAGAAACAGGAGGCAGGTGCCCCTAGGCGATGTGCATTGCCAGACTGGGGCACTGTTATTTTCCTGTGGCTGCTGAAACAAAGTACCACACACGTTTATTATCTCAGTGTTCCTTCTGGAGGCTTGAGGGGAAGATCACTTTCCTTGTCTTCTCCAGGTTCTGGAGGTACCTGTATTCCTTGGCTCATGGCCTCGTCCTCCACCTTCAAAGCCAGCAACAGGGGCTTCCTTGTACTGCCTCACACTGGCTCTGACTCTCCTGACTCCCTCTTTCAGTTATGGACATTGGGCTGACTTGGATCCTCCAGGACAGTCTCCCCTTATCAGTATCCTTCAGGTTACACCTGCAAATTACATCCTTCAGATGACATCTGCGAAGCCCTTTCTGCCACTTAAGGAAACATTCACAGGCTCCAAGAACGAGTATGTGGACACCTTTGGAACCCATGAGCTTTCCCACAAGAGGCCTTAAGTGGGGCTCTGCAGAAGCACAGAGAGATCAACTGGAGACTTCGGCAGTTGGAGGGTTTCTAGACATATTTATAGGGAAAGATGTGGGAAAATGTTCCATTTGAGTTTATTATCACACTTTTCATAAAGAACATTTCTGTTTTATGTAGGAAGTGATAGTTATAATGCTGTCCTTTGTGGAACGTCCTCAATGAATCATGAGTCACTATTTTACAAAGTGCTGAACCACAGAAACTTATGTAGTCTTTATCATAACATAGCAAAGCATTACCATCATCTCATTCAAGGGCTGTAGCTATTGTAGTGTGCAGCTGAGATTTGAATCCAAGTCAGCCTGGTCTGAAAGCCTAATATTTTTCCCATGAAACACACAAATTCCTGGAAGAAGATTCCTCATCCTATCTACCAACAGGGCTACTGGTCAACCATCTTCATTTCCCATTCAGATGTGGACAGATGCAAAACGGGGGCAATCATGCTTGTTTGGGTTGAACACAACTCCATGGGGATATCTGAGCTGGTCAGAGCTCAGGGGCATCTGCTGCTCCTTGCTGCCTTTTGAGAAGCAAGCCGATAAAGGGGAAAGAATTACCCCTACCCGAACATCAAAAGGTTCCAGCGAGGGGCTCCCTGGGCCAGGAGATTGTCCGCATGGGATATTAACCATACCCACTTTACCCCTGTGTCTGTCAGGGGTGGTTGTGTCTTTGACGCAGCTTCATTCTTGGGACTTAATTAAAACCCAGTTCCCTCTTTTATTCAATTTATGAGGCCTAGCCGGCAGGATTAAGTGATTACAGACAAAAAGCCCCATTTGTGAAACACTCCTAAACTCAAGCTGTTACGCTGCTTACTTGTACTCCATTAAATTAATAAGGAATGAATCGGCTGATCCATTATGAATAAAGCAGCGGGGAGTCTCTGCCCGGGTTCATACTTCCTGCTCCCTCCTCAGAGAACATTTGTGGAAAATGATTATGTTCATATTCATTCAATTGGAATTCTCTAAAAGTGCAATGCATAAATTACTCTAAAGACACAGAGTTTATCTTAGACATTAACTACGAAGGGTGAATTAATAAGACTATTATAAAATCATTAGCATTCAGTGTATTTACCTACAACCGCAGTGTACCTAAACCAAATTCAACCCACAATTACCATCTGTGTTTGGTGATCAGCTAGTTTATTTTAGCCCACAGTTCACTTAAACTCATAACACATCCTTGAAAGTCCAATTTTTCTATTAGCTGCCTTTTTTTTTTTTTTTTTGCGGGGGTTTTCTTAGTTGGAAATTGACTTTTGTTATTTCCTGATTCAACCACAAAACTCTATCCAGCAATTATTAGGCCCAAATGTTTCCAATAATAGGTTGTTTAACCCTTATAAGATAGGGTTAACCTTAATCAGACATCATATGGAGGCCAAGTAGTCAATTATCTCAGGAGTATGGAGGACACAGTTGGGAGAGGGAGATTTTTAGTTGACAAGAAGCCCAGGCTGCTTTGAGAGGGTAAGCAATCATTGTATAAGTCACATCTGACTTTGACCCAGGGTTTTCCAGCCCAGAAACTCTTGGCATTTTGGCCTGGATCATTCTTGGCTATAGGGCTGACTTGTGTGTCATAGCATGTTTACAGCTTCCTCAGTCCTGGTCACCAGATACAGGTAGCAGTACTTGCTCCCTCTCCAACTACTGTGACAACCGAAATTGTTTCCAAATATCATCAAGTATCCTTTGGGTATATGATGTTAAAATAGTCTCTCTCTGAGAACCACCACCTTCATTTATCATTAGAAGTGAAGAGTCATGTCATGTCCTTGGTTTTCTTATTATACAATGAAAGAAGGTGGTCTCTGAAGGATCCTCACAACTCTGTGGAATATAAACCTGCTTATCGACAGTGGCTTCTCTGTCCTTTTTCTGATAGGGACACAGTAGCTTGGAAAGATAAACCACTGTGTGCTCTAAAACCAGTCTCTTTCCTTTGCCCCCATTCTTTCTCCTGGTCACAAATTAATTTCTCATTCCAGCCTTGAGTGGTGAAATAGAAGCCACCAGCAGAGAATTTCCACCTGCATTTATTTGCACCCAAACTCTGCCTTCCTCTTACCAGCCTCATCAGAATCAAGTGTAAACCCATTCTAAATTCTGAATTCTTGTCCCCCAAATGAACTCACACAGCAGATCCTTCCAAACAAGGGTCTTAGGAGTTGCATCTTCTCTGCTTAAGAGGATCTGTCTGTCTGTCTTTCTGTCTGTCTTCCAAACACACTTCTTTTAAGACCTCTCTGTTCTGGAAATCCTACAGATGTCAGGAGGGAACTCAGATACCCTAAAATCCAGGCCATCTTAGCTGCAGAATGTTAAGTACTCTCCCTGTGACAACAACGAAATCCATACTGCCAACACAGCCACCTATTCCAATTCCTGCTCCCATACTGTGGGCCCTTTGGAATCAGGCAAATGTGGTTGGAAGCCAAGCTTGCAGGAGGAAAGTGGATTGCACAGGATCAGATGCAGGGGTGCAGGTTGACTGAAAGCACTTGGGAATTCTCTATTTTCACTCTCAAAGCGGGACTGAGGACTTAGTCTGTTACCTGGTGGAGCTACTCTTGTTTTAGGTATAGAAGCTGAGATGAGGAGGGAGACACAAGTTGGTGCACTCAATGATATGCACCTAGTGAGAGAGACGAGGTAGAAGTCCCTGCTGCCCCAGAACCCTTCCCCTGACTCTCTGACCTCAGCACACTGCCTTCTTATTACTTGCCTTAGTAGTGCAACCTATCAGGAACCTACTCATCATGGTCAGGACTGAGCACTGAGATTTTAAGTGCATTTAAAAGTCCTCTTTGTACCCAAAATTTAGAGTTCTTGCATTGCCATTTTTCTTTCTTTTAAATAGGATAGTAAGCACTTTTATCACTGGCTGGTACTCTTTTTCATCTCTAATTCTCCCCCATTTCCTCTCTGAGTCAACTGCCACCATGCCCTACATAGCATCAGAGTTTTCAAGGAGAAAAAGTAGGAAGCCCGGGACATTGATGATCAGTGATGTGGATTGTTCATCACTGGCTAAGTGACAAAATTTGGTCCTTGGCACATTTGGTAAAGAACAAACTACCCATGTCAGCTGTGTGTCCCTGCAACAGGGACTTTGCAATCAGATAAGGACAGGGTCACAACCCAGCTGGCATCTCATTAGCTGCATGCACTTCGGCAAGTTACTTAAAATCTGAGTCTCAGTTTTCTCCCCTATCTAAAAAGTTCATAGTCTGCCTCACCATACTGCTGTGAGGATGACATGAGACCACTTACTGAAATGCCTGTTAGGTGGCCCTAGTACACCCTTTCAACATATAACTGCAGTCAGGGAGGCACACTCCTCCCTAAGGCCCCTAAACGCCTCATGTCCAGCCCAGGGGAAGGATTAATGCATTCTTTCTTGAAAGAACTTACATGTACATGTGAAATTGGCAAAAGTCTGGCTAGCTCTTTGGCCCAATTCCAAGCAAAACTAATCATCAGAAACTTCATGCAGATTTACGATTACTCTTTCTGTAACAGGGTTAGGCCCCAGCTGCTGAGACAGAATTAAACAGGGTGCTGTTGTGAGCAGAGAGGGCTCGGGCCTTCACAGAGGAGCATTTTCAAACAGGGCACCTTGTGTGGAACTCTGATTCCAGGTTGGCTGTAAATTAACATCAAATGTTCAAGCAGCCTCACTCGCCTTTCCTAAGATGGTTGTGATGGGCCCTGGTGGCTGGGCCACCAGCTTTCATTTAATGCTAATCAAGAAAGGCACATAGGATCTTCTTTGCTTATTCCAAAACGTAATTGAATTTTATGATGGCTAGTTTATCTCAATTAAGCTAGATGTGTGCATAGAGGTCTTTCTCATTGTGGGTTGGAGGGTAGCAATGGCATTGAATTCTGAGCCTGGGTCCCAGAACACATCTGGCCACATATTCACTGTGAAATCTGTGAGGAACCATGTCCTCTCCCTGCCACCCTGTTCCCTTTTTCCAAAATAGCTGATTGGGATCAGAATGGATGATGCCAACTATAGGCAGCCTATGGAAATAGTTTCCTGCGTACCGGCCATACATTCTTAAAATACATTAAGTTTATTACCAATCCTTAAAAATGGGTAGAGTGCACATACAAAAATAAATGTGGATTTTTCGCCTCTCTCAGGATACTGGGGAAATGGGCAACCGGATCTGTGTTCCCAAAGGGCGGCAGTTGGATAATGCAGACCAGTAGTTGCCTTTCTTTACTTGGTCATATGCTGGCTTTTCAGTTTGCCACTGTCCCCACCACTCCCTGTTAGTGATATCTGGCCTCCACTACTCAGTTATGCATTTTATGGTTTTTGTGTGTTATAGCGTGGAAATCCTGTATTGCAAAAATGTACCTAATTGAATGATTTGGGATTTTTGAGGATCAGCGTGCTTGGGAATTATTTTAGTGAAAATACTTTTGCTTGGCAATTTTTGAAAGCTTACCATGTGAAAAGCATTTGCTGACATATACTGGAAATGCAAGATTGTTAAAAAAATGAATAAACAAATTTGGTAGAAGAGAAGACAAAATAAACAAGCAAACAGTGAAATTAGTGCTGATGAAATTGATATCTGAGAGAATTTCAATGTCACAGAACAACGAGGTTTATGAAAAAGGGGAAAGCTACTTTTGTCTGAGGGGTTGCCATATAGACTAAGAATAGGAGTGACAGAAGAGGTCACACAAATGTCAATCTTATTGGATGTCAGTGGGTGAGAGGAAACTGGTGAGGTAGTCAGAGGCGAGATCCACAGAGCTTTGGAGGGCCTAAAAGCCTGGCTTGAGTTTTCAAAGCTTTTGGAAAAATAGAGCCATTAATGGATGCCCACTTTGACATCGATCAGAAGCCCCAGCCCAGGGAACCCACAGAGACTTAAACAGATGTGTCCTCATAACCCCCTCCATCTAACCTGCTGACCTTCCCTCTGTGCCATTTCCCTATGTCATTGGTGCCCCAGTGGGTTGATGCCAATGTAGATATCATTTACACACAGAGGTTTCTTTTCTTGCAGAGGGGATGACTGAATCATTTGAGGACAGAAAACTAGCACTTACTGAAAATATTCCACATGCCAGATGCTGTTTTATGTAATTAAGATAAACTTTGTATTGTATAAATTGATATGGAAATTCACAAATCATAAGTGTACAGGTTGATGGATTTTACGAACTGATCACTTTGTGAACAGCACCCAGATCAAGAAAGAGAATATGGCCAACACTCAAGGTACATCCTTGTGTCCCCTTCCAACCACCATCCCCTAGCACTGCCAAGGGTAACCACTAACCCAGTTCTAACCCCATACGTCATTTTTTGTTTGTTTTTGAACTTGACATAAATGGAACCATACAGTGTACTGGCTGCTTTGCTCAATGTTGTATTTTGTGAGGGCTGATTGTTGTATTTTGTGCGGGTTATTTGGAGTAGCTAGGCATGCTGCTGTGGTGACACTCTGGTACATATCTCTTCACACCCTTGTGCTTGCACTTCTGTTGGGTGTATCCCCACACGTTGAGTTCTGCTTCAGCAGGTCCTGCCAAACTTGACTCTTCTTCTAGCTCTACACTTTGTCCATACTTTTACTGTTTGAGTTCTCAATGTAAATATTTCATCTCCCCTTGACAGATGAGAAAACAAGGTCTCAGAAAGGCACTGGCAGCCCCTCCAGCTCACAGCTCACAGAGCCAGTGAGCAGCAGAGCCAGGGCATGAAATTGAATTTGTCTGGCTCCACTGTCATGTGCTGTCCATCCCACAGGGAGCCCCAGGTGAGTCATGAACTGTGTGGCCCCGCTCAGATGCTACCTCTCCATCAGCCCTCCCTGGCCCAACCAGGAAGCGTTAATTGCACTGCTCTTGGCTCCTTAGCCACCTTCTAGGTGTCCCTGTGGCCATTATCATGTACAGTGTTATAGGTGGTAAAGGGGCTAGCTACATCATCAGACCTGGTTTGAGTGTCAGCTCTGCTGCTCAGTGCATATGGACTTGGGGCAAGTTCAGTTATTCATTGATAAGTGAGCGTAATGATAATGGAGACCTTACAGGTATGGCGTGAAAATAAATGGTATGTAGTAGTACTTAAGTAGGATCTGGCACATAGGAGGAGCACTCAATAAAAGAAACAGATCACAGACAGATGGATAGATAAATAGAGAGGGACATAGATATTTCCACAGACAATGATTAATTACAATTTAGAGCACACACACATGAGTATATATGTATGTTCGTGCCTGGTATACGTGCAGCTATATCTACATTGACACTCATTTATCATCTTCCACTTGCCAGGATTCAGTGTTGGGCCCCATTGCCAGAGTGGCACCTTTCCCATATTTCCTGCATCATCATGTTTCCCTACAGTCTTTGGGACTTTGTGATTCTTCTAGGGATCTCTATGGTCCTTGCTAGGGAGACGTTTGCAAAGGCCTGGTCCAAACTTGCTGCAAGTGGTTTGAAGCCAGCGTGCTGTAAGGAAAGAAAGTGGAAGGGGACTCAGTGGAAAGCCAGAAGCCAGAGGTGCTGTGAACAAATGTGGTGATCATACAGCCACATGTCTCCTGCCTCAGTAGCTTTGCACTCAGCTCCTGTCCCCACTGCTTAAGAGTGCTGGGTTGAATAGGGCCCTTCCCAAATTTATGTCCAACCAGACATGTAGAATGTGACCTTATTTGGAAAGAGTCTTTGCAGGTGTAAATCTTTAAGAATCTTGAAGTGAAATCACCCTGGATTTAGGGTGGGCTGGATATCCAATGACAGGTGTCCTTATAAGCAGAGGGGGCACACAGAAGCACAGAGGAAGAGTCCATGTGAAGATGTAAGCAGAGCTCATAGTGATGCGCTCAGAGTCACAGAAGGGCAAGGATTGCTGGTGACCACCAGCAGTAAGAACCAACCCTGCCAACACTTGATTTGGGACTTCCAGCCTCCAAAACTGGGAGATAATCAGTTTCTATTATGTCACCCAGTTGTGGAAATTTGCTCTGGAGCCCTAGGAAACACCCACTTATAGACTGTGTCCTCCCATAGAAATCTCTAACTCCTCTGAGCATCAGGTTTCCCACATGGGAAAGGGGACTAACTAATGAATGGGAACCATGTGGAGTTCTGAAGATTGTGGATGAGAACATCTACAATGTTGGGTAGGTGCTGCTTTTATGATGCTGCACCAGGGCAGTTGCTTGTGAAAACTACCAAGCCAAGTTGTCCCTTCCTGGTTCTGGTCACTCTTGGGCCTGCCTGTGGACAATCCTCGCCTTCCCCGCCAAGCTGCCAAAGTCAACGCCCATCTGCCCTTATTCTGTGTTCTTAGGATTTTGCAGCAGCTTCTGGAGTCAGCATGCCCTGTCGCTTTCAGTTGCAAGCACGTATCGCCAAAGACGCATATCCCCCTCAGAACCATAAACGCTCTAATAGCAGTAACGGGGCAGCCACGATCATGACCAAACGTGATTACATTCCACATAAAAATATAAAAGCTCATTTGAGCTGGGGCTCCCTCTGGGCCCATTGCCTGCGTTTTTATTGAAAAGCCCACATTCCTGACTCTGTGAGCACTGATGTAAGGGCCAGTGAGGCAGAATCTCGAGGACCCTAGTAACGCCCCAAGGTGGCCCAGTGGGACGGTCTCAACTGAAAATCCTTGTCTCTGAAAGCTCTGAGGTGCAGTGCCTCACACTGTATTGTCTGGTAGCACGTCTGCTTAGAGTGTCTCCTTCCCACAGTCCCAGCCCACGCATCCTGCTTTGCTTCCCACTCTGGAATGTACGGCTGTGGAAGCAGGGAACGGTCTCTCTCTGCTGTCTGAAGTCTTCTTCAGTGGCTACTGCTTTCTCACTATTTGACCTAAAGATTGCGCTTCTTCTGCCCCTCCCCTTCACTCAAGGCCCAGCCTAGGTCAAGGTGCATGAATGAACTGGCCTCAGAGGACACCCTGCGCTCCTCACTCACCCCAGCTCCCCTCTGGAGTTTCACCTTTTGGACATGCCCCACGCCTGAGATCCAGCCACAGTTAACCTCTGTCATCTAGTTCCCCTGCATGCCATTCTGTTCACCTCCAGGCTTTCACACATGCTTTGTCCTCTGCTGGAACTATGTCCTGTTCTCCATCACTAACTCCTTACATGTTCCTTAGGTGTCAGCTTGGACACCACCTTTTCTCCTAGTTGTCTTTCTTATGCCAAGGTCTGCTGTGGCTGTCCCTCTCTGGTCCCCTGCTTCTCCCAGATCCTCCTCCTGACCAGAACCCCATCACCCACTCTGGAGATGTCTCTGGACTCTAAGCATCAGCAGGCCTTGGACAACATCTTTTTCACCCTTCTCTCCCAGGGGCTGGCAACATGTCGGGCTCATGGCTCTGCTCGATAAGTATTGATTGACTAAATTGATATTGAATATTAGGTTGTTGAGAGAAGTACACAGATTCATAAAAGTAAACTCAAAGGGGAAAAAAGAGAAGGTAGACACAGATTGCTCACTTATCATGATGGCAAATACCATGAAAAGTAGCTTTATAAGTATCGTCTCATTGGACTCTTACACCAGGCATGTGAGAAAGATGATATTCTCTCTCTCCTTCCTTCTCTTTTACATATGAAGTAAAAATGGTCGGTCATTAACTTGGCCCATGTCACATTCACAGTAGATGGGTAGAGCCAGAATTTCTTTGACACTAAACCCAATTTACAGCAAAATCAGGATATGAAAAACTTAAGGAATAAAATTCTAAGAAATATCTCTAGAGAGCCTGATTGTTGAAAAAGCGCTGAACTGGGATTCAAAGCATCCATGGTACCCCCAGCACTTAGGTGGGGCTGGGACAAATCAGCCCCCTATCCTGGGCCTCAGTTCCCTCATCTGAAATGAGGGGCTGGAGATGCTTGACCATAGATTTGGTGATTTCAATGCCCATCCAGTTCCAAAAATATTCTGGAACTGTGCATAATTTATGAAAAAAACATAGATTTTGAAATTCAGTTATTGAGGCAACAGCTGTCAGCATGAGATTTTTGTTCTATGTCTTAAAAATAGATTATTCAGCAGTGTGTGTGTGTGTGTGTGTGTTTGCGCACGTGTGCACATGCGCGTTTACATGCCAATGAGCCAGTGGCGTGAACAATGTAAGTACTTTCCCTGCTCAGCATCCTCAGGGGAAGAAAAAGAATAAACAACTTGTTGATACAGCCCTGGAATCAGACCAAAAACTGTGAGCACTGTCAGTGTGTTAGTCTTGATTTACCTGGGTTTCTGTTCAAGAGGCACCTCTTCTCTAATTCATGGAGACAGTCAGTTCAACATGAGGAGTTAATAGATGTGAGGGGCAGGAGGTGATGCTGAACAAGCCAGGTGGAATGGGAAAGGAAGTCAGGCCAGACTCCAGACAGGCAGGTTGGCAATGCCCCGCAAGAAGGGTGGTGGTTAGTGAGTGAGTCCTGCCTCAAGTATACTTGGTATAATGTGCTTGGCAACTGTACGTAGTTTCCATAAATATATAAATAGATGCTTAGTAAGCTTTGTTTCTTCTCTTCATGGTGATATCTTTCTGATAGAGAAATTACATTGTTCATTCATGCAAACACACACACAAACAATTCAAAAATGTACCAGATACTATAGTCAGAAATGATGAGTAGTCATTGCTATGATAAAGCTTACCACCTAGTTCAGGAGTGTGGTGAGCAGAATACTGTTCCCAACAATGTCCATTCCTAATCACTGGAATGTGTAGCAAAAGGGACCTGGTAGATGTGAAGGGTCTTGAGATGAGGACTTTATCCTGGATGACCCAGGTGGGCCCAGTATAATCAATCACATGGGTCCTTCACATGCAGGAGGGAGGGGGAAGAGACAGGAAGCTCTAAGAGTGTAGAGAGGGCCAGGAGCTAACAGTGCTGGCCTCTAGAAGCTCATAAAGTCACAGAAATGGATTCTCCCTTTGACCTTCCCCAAAGGAATGCAGCCTTGTTCTTATCCACAAAGAAATAAAGCCCACATTGACTTTAGCCAAATGAGATTAACTTTGGGCTTCTGACCTCCAGAACTGTAAAAGGATAAAAGTATGTGGTTTTAAGCCTCTTGAAGTTTGTTAAGCAAACTTGTTAACCTATTAAGCAGTAAGAGGAAACTAACTTTAATCAGGAAATCAGAGAACTAAATAGAGAAATGTACAACCTGGGGAATGATAGGAAGGAGAACAGAGTGATGTAAAAAGGTCCAGTGGAAGTCCTGACACCTATTGAGGGAGGGGCTGGTGCACAGAGTGTGAGGAGGAAATGATGCCAACTCAGGCTGGAAAAGGTCTACAGGAGCATGATCATGCAGGACCTTTTCAAACTGGGTTAGGGATTTGGGTTCTCCACCTGAGGTAAATGGGAATATTTTGAAAGGTGTTAAGCCACAGTGAGATTTGGTAGGTTCTGTACTTCAGATCAGTGCTCTCCAGTTCAGTAGGCACAGGAGGCTAGTAGCTACCATGCAGGATGGTATAGAACACAGGAGTAGATATAGATATAGAACATTTCCAACATTGAAGAAAGTGATATTGGACAGCATCAGTGTAGAAGAAATAGCCCAAATGTAGAGGGAGCATGAACAGGGAGGGAGAACAGGATGCATGTGGGCAAAGTTTTCAATATCCAGGTGGGATTTGATGGTAGTTCAACCCAAGACAGTGGCAGTGGAAAAGGATGTAGACGCAGGTAGATTTAAAATCTCCGTAAGAGCCAATTGTGGATTTTGGTGCCTCTCTTTGTCCTGTCCTTAGAAATGTTACCTAACCTGAGTTGCTTGGAGCACCGATGTTTCCACCTGTGACTGAGAATAATATGTAATTCAAAAGGGTTATTATAGCTTAAAATTCGTGATGTAATGTCTAACAAAGGATATATCTCATACTTCAAATTTAAATGGTCTTTTGAAAACAAACCCCTGCAAAAAATCCATAGACCCAGAGAGCAGATTGGTGATTGCCAGAGGCCGAGGGGGATGCAGAATGGGTGGAGGGGGTCAAAAGGTACAAACTTCTAGTTATAAGTCATGGGAATGTAGTGTACAGCATGGTAGCTATAGTTAAGACCATCTTACATAATTGAAAGTTGCTTAGAGAATAAATCTTAAATGTTCTCATCATGAAAACAAAACCCTGTAACTGTGTATGCTGATGGAAAATTAACCAGATTTATTGTGGTGATCATTTTGCAGCATAAACAAATATGAACTCATTGTTATACACCGAGAACTAATAAATTTGTATGTCAGTTACACCTCAATTTGAAAAATTATCTTTTGGATATGCAGATCCAGGTGGAATACTCAATAGTTATAAATACCTGCGGACCAGGTGAGCAATTTCTCTCCAGAATGGAGCCTGATCAGAGTGTCTCCCATCATCTGGACAAGCCCTTTAGTCTAGAGCTGCCCTTGAGCAGGAAGGTCATGGGGAAAGGTACAGAGGAAGAGCCATATGTGAAAAATGAGCAATTCCGTTCCTACCATGACGGCAGGGTGCCCAAATGGAGCTATTTCGTAGTCAGAATACCACGTAGGACCACACTAGGAAAGCGAGCTTGGGGGCAGCAAGGAGAAGAGCACACCATCCGTGTAGAGAAGATAATTGAATCCATGGGAGGTCGACTGGGGCTCATTTCACACAGAACCCGCACAACAGCACATGGCTCGCTCAAAGACAATACAGGCCTTCAAAGAGAACCACTAAGGGGAGTGCATTTCTCTATTAAGGGCACAACGCTCTCTAAGTGAGACACATTGTTATGCCTCTTCTTCCCAGCCATAGCCTGGAAATAGCCATAAAAGAAATGAAGTATATTTGCCTTGTTAACACAGTTTGTATTACATATTCATAAACCATTTTGTGAAACTGCAAGGGAAAGATTCAATTGTCTTGGAAGCTGATAATGGCCCAACAGCCATAGAGAGAGCAGGCAGCATGTTATGGAATTAGCTGCACAATGAATGAAATGCAACGCCTATAATAAACCCATTCAGATATAAATTATGGCCAACTGGATGCAATGTTTGTTAAGCAATAAAGCTTGCCACCCTACATGGGAAATTGAATGAGATTTATCATAAAATATGGTGGAGAGTGCACTAAGAATCTGACTTCCCAAACCGGGCTTAATCAAAACAATCTAGAGAGCAGGCTTCCAGGAACAGGAAACCAAGAGAAAATGATAACAGGGGGTTCAAAGGGCATTTTGACATTGTGACCCAAAATGCCCTTAGTCTCAGCAATTCCACCAAGGATATTTGCATTTTTGCATTTTGGAAATAAATCATTTTATTTTTTCCTTTGAGAGTTACCAAAATGCCTTGAGCTCTGGGAATATAACATTTGACCAATAATTGGCCTCCTGGTTGGCCAGGGCAGTAATTGAATTCAGGGATAGGAAACTTGTCCAAGTAACACTGAGTTCTTGGTTTCCTTTGGAAATGGTTGAGGTTGTTGGTCCCCAGGGAGGCAGAAGGCTCTCAGATCACACTATTGGGTGTACTGCATCCTTGAAGGATGTGCTGCTCATTTTCTCAAAATGTTTCCCTTGAATCTTCCACGCATACTGCTAAACAAATATGAGGGCACGTTGTGTATTATTTCCTGGAGCTGGAGCTGAGGTTTATCTCAGACTCCACTTTCTGGGAAAAATAAAATGAAACCAAATAAAATAAAACAAGAATTAACCCAGCATGATGCAGGCTTTTTGGTATTGTTACTTGAAAATAACTGCAAATATTTTACTCCTTTACAAGTTAAAGTCAATGTTTTCAGTGTATTGAGAACAATGAAAAATACCTTAGGAATGTATTAGAGTCCCAGAGTTGGATTAAGAGTGTTCAGAAGCCAAAAGAAATTTTCTGCCTGCTAACGTTACCCTGAAATCTAATGAAATAATCTCCCTAAAGCCAAGTTTATGGCATAAGCTGATTTCCCAGTTGCTATTAAAAATAAAACAAACAAATGTCTTCCTCGGTCAGCTCTTCACTTAGTTCATATATTGTTAACCTGTACGTCAGCTGGCCACACTGTAGGTATTAAATGGGTCAGTTCCAAGATTTGGAACTAAAAAAGATTGTTCCGACCTTTAAGAATTAACAGTAGAATTAGAATTTGACAACAAGCTTCAACGCATTCCCAAAGAAACTTTATAAAGTACACATTTTGGAGTTGTCACTGGTGACCAGCTGTATCATCCTCACAGAGTGTATGTATAAATAAAATTATATACACACATATATGAACACACATATATGTCTGTATATATCAAGAAACATATTAATATACATCAACCTATATGTGTATGTGTGTATATGAGATCTGTCTGGAAAAAGTCCAGCCATTGCTAACATAATGGTTTGTGAGACATCAATGTAACCTGGCAGCCAAGGACTAGGATGCACATGTATGAACACTGATGACTACACCAGTCAGTGTGGGTGGCAGACGCCACTGAGTGATCATGTGTACTTATGTGACCCTTGCATTCAAAATGAGCAAGTAAAGCAACAAATTGCGTCAAATTTTGTGTTAAGCTTGAATATTGTTTTGCTGAGACTACTTAGATGACTCAGAAGGCTTTCAGAGACGAGGCAATGAGTACAGCACAAATCAATGTATGCCACAAACACTTCAAAGATGGTTGAGAATGTGTTGAAAGTGATCCACATTCTGGAAGGCCTGCAACAAAGAGAACACCTGAGAATGTTGAATGTGATCATCCATCAACAAAGATTAGCAACTAACCATTCAAGAACTAGAAACTGGTCTGGGGATTCCAAAAAAACTACTATGTCCAAGATTTTGATGCAGGATCTTGGCATGAAATGTGTTGTAGCAAAATTTGTCCTGTGGTTTCTGCTACCAGAGCAGAAGGAACATCATGCTACAGTTGCTAATGACTTGATTCAAATGGCTTCCAGTGAACTAGATTTCCTCAAGAAGGTCATAACTTTGAAGAGGACTGAGGCCATCATTGCCCTATTTACAACGTTTCTTGTATCTTCTTCAATAAATGTGTCTCTTCTCATAACACATAACATGTGGCTGGATACTTTCCAGACAGACCCCATCGTTCATTCATACACACACACACACATATATACATATACATAAACACACACACACATATATACACACAGAGATAATTTAATATACATGTATCAATAAGTTAGGTAATAAAAGATTGGAAAAATCAGAAGCCATATTAGTCCTAAAATACTAAAATACTGATAGAAAATCCTTCCTCTTATCAAAATCCATTTTCCCCACTTCTTCCTTCAGCTAAGATGAAATAAGTGTCAAGTATTTGGAAAGATAATCAACAGGGCACTGCAATAAAACATGAAGATAAAAAGGCTCCCCCACACTTTATCTAGGAACGTGATGCTACTAGCCTGCACAGTTACATGGCTATTTATTTTTTCCTTGCTGTCATCTCATTCACTTCTCATGAAGAGCTCTGCAAAGCAGGATTCTTTGTCTCCATTTTACAGGTTAGGAAATCCAGGAAGCTCATATATCATTTAAAAAGTCCCTTTATGGGGCAAGGAATAGATATCTACCTTGAAAGTGATGAAACAGAGGTAACAAGTCTGGAGGTAAGCCCTTAAGAATAGAATCAAATCTGCCAACAAATACCTAGACCCTTTCCCTCTTTCTCTACTTTCATCCTACAGACTTTCTAGAATGAAAAAAAGATGAAGGGCAAAGGGATCAACAGCCACACCCGCTGAGCGTATCCTTTGATATCACCCAAATCAAAGTTCCCCCAGACTTTTCCACTTCCATTTCATTGATCAGAACTTTTACTTGGCCAACCCCTAATTGGGAGGTGGAGAGAGACAGGCCTGTGGAAAGGGGTCAGGTCAGCCAACCAGTAGTGCCTGACATACTCAGAAACATTTCATGATTTGTACACGTTTATATCTCTTACTAGTCAGTGAAAGAACAGGGGCACATGGACTCAGCTTTCAAAGCCGGCGCTTCTTTTCACTGCATATTATTCTCTTAATTATAATAGCAGTATATCCCTTCCTTTGGCTCACAAGTATATCTCTTAATTATACCTTTATCAAGGCAAAGATGTTTCAGAAGCTATATAATATGTGTAAATTAAATGTAAATCTGACTTTGCCCAATTGGCCCCTTCTATATAATGGAGATTACATTGAACTTGATATGAGCTACACAGGCCTACACACTGAAGATTTCCAAGGTCTGGTTTATGGTTCTGAATTAGCTTAATCAATAAGGATAATTTAGTGTAATTTTTGAACCATTTGGCTTTTATGGGAAAACCAGGCGAGGCAGCCATTGGGGCTGATTTTGTAAAGCCTTGTACCCACTGGGGACTCTGCTTCTGTTTGAAAACTCTAATGTGCATTATAGTCCTTACTGAAATGAGAATTCTATAGTCCACACTCTAATGTGCATTATAGATTGAGTAACCAGAATCATAGTGGTTGTGTGAGTAGGATATCAGCCATTTTCTCTCACCTAGAGAATGATCTGAATTTAAGCTGAGAGTTTCAAAATCCGAGAGAAATAGAGTATGTTTGCCCTTTAAAAGCCTCTTCATCATCTTTGTTGGTCCAGCCAACCACTGTCTTGACAATGGACATAACTAATTTGATACGGATGCCATTGAGTTTTTCATGATTCAGTGTGGCCACATCCCACAGTGCAATCTCTTCTGTGCCATGTGTGTTGGAAGGAAGGAGTGAAAGGCACTTGAAAAGTAAAACCTGCTACAGGCTACACTTGCCTATAAGGCAACATCTGTCTCTAAGACGGTCTTCAGGGAAACAGAGGAACCAAACGTTGTAGCTCATCCTTGTATCACCAGTGTTTAGTCCAAAGTATAGGGTCTCTGTTTAATCAGAGTTGTCTGTGGCATAAACTTTCTCAAAGCTTCAGTTAGCTATTACTGTGCAATAAACTATCCTAAAACTTAGTGACTTAACAACAGCACTCATGTATTATCTCATACTCCTGCAGTTTCAGCAAGGCTGGGTGGAGGTGGCTTGTCTCTGTCCCAGGTGGTATTACTGTCATGTGACTTACTCATCTGTGAGTTATTTGGGAGCCTGGGCTTTTTTCCATGGTCTTTGGATCCTATGAAAATGAGCATGGAAATTCCAGCTCATTTTCCAGCTCTTAAGAACTAGGCTCCAGAATTCACACATCACTCTGTCACGTTGCACTGGTCATAGAGAGACACAGGGCAGCCCAACTTCCAGGGAAGGAGAAGCACATTTCAACCCATGGTACAAATAATGGCACATGCTCATGGGGAAGGCCATGTCTGCAGACTACCCTCTCTGAAGGTTTATTGGTTCATGTGAGCAATCATCCTTGGTCTCCCAGGAACCTGTGCCTTTCTTACATGGAGCAGCAGTAAAGTGGGGAGAACTTAAGAGCAAGGATTTCAAGTTGGATTTCTGGGTTCTAAGCCTGGGTCTCCCACTTGCTCACTATCAACTCTTGATCAAGTTATTTAATGTCTTTAGGCTTTAGTGTTGCCCTCTATAAAATGAAGATAATCACAGCTTTCCTCTCATAGGCTATTTTAATTATTTTACAGAATACATGTAAACTATTCAGGGGAGTGCCTGACACACAGTTGGAGCTCAGTAAATTGATTCACATCAGCTCCCTCCTTTATCCTATGAGCTTTTGAGGGGAGGATTGGTATCTTCACCATGGTGCTTTTAGGACCCTGTAAAGATTGGGATGTGGAAGGTGCTCAGAGAATATGGGATAAATGAATAATGAACCAGAGCTATCATTTTCTTTAAAATTGTGCCCATCTGAAGGCAAATATCTGTTTTCCAAAAAGTATAGACTGGGGCAGCATATGTCACACATACCAAAGGTATTAGCACTCACCTCTTATTCAGCAGATATTATTGAGCACCTATATATTCTGAGCTGGAAAGTCAGATAGGTTCTGGAGATAATTCAGTAAGTAAGCCATACACAATTTCTACCCTCATGATGGTCCTACTCTAGTAAGAGGAGGAAATAAGTACACTCAAGCACAGAGGATAATACTAGATAGAATATGTGTTTTGAAGAACATAGCTAAATGATTATGTTTGGTTGAACTGAGAGTGGGATGAAATGCAGCTTTGGATGGTGAGATTCCAACTTTTCTGCAAAGTTGTGCTATCAGCATAGACCTGAAGGAGAAGTCAATCATTTAGAGATCATGGATAGAGTTGTTCCAGGAAGAGAGAGGACCAAGAACAAAGGCTTGTGTTGAAAATAAGCATCTGGGTTAAAAAACCAGATGAAGATCCCCATATGCTTGAATCTTAATGAGCAAAGGGGGAGAAATTCGGCACCTTTAATTCAGATTTTACTCTGAGTACAATGAAATACTGTCGAAGGAGTTTAAATAGGAAAGGTGGAAATAGTTTCTCTTCCTTGTATTTCATTCTTGAATCATTATATTGCTGACAACCACCTATCACAATCATCATCCTACATATATAGAAGATAGGAAACTTTGTTCTTTGTGGTATGTATGGTGGAGATACTGTGATGGTGGGACCAAGGTTGGTGAGGAGGGTCCTCTTCCATCAACATTGGAAATACATTGATTTTCCTGAGCAAAATCCACATGATCAAATTTCTTTTTCCACCAACAATGAAATGATGATGATTCATGATAATTGAGGTCAATTATTTCACTTCTTTCTAGGCTCTAGGCACTGTCCAGTGAATTGCAAGCATCTTTGGGCTTGAGATGGCTGCCATTGGCCTCTGTGCGTTATAGATGAACACACTGAGATCTATAGGGTGAAGTGCCTACCCAGGGTTAACCCAGTGGAGACTGAACCCACATCTCTGGACCTTCTTTTTCCAGCACATTTCAAAGTTCTGCTCATCTGCACCTCTTCCCAGAAAGCCTCCCCATTCAGTCCAGATAGGGGGTGAAACTCTACGATCAGCTACAAGATGTTCTCTAGAACTTGTGGAAATCACAGGGTGGGTGAGCTGCACTGGTTTTGGAACAATGGCCCTAATGAGCAATTTAGTGATGAGTGGTGCACATGTGTGGGCGGAGTCTGCAGCACAGCCTGACTTTGGCACACATTTGCATCATTGTTTGCTGTCTCTATACAACTTGAGATTTCCCAAATGTTATCCAAGGAAGTGGATGAGTGGTGTTTCTCTGATTTTACAGATTTGGGGCTGAAGCAAGCTAAATGTTGGCCTCATGTCACACAGTGAGATGGTGAAAGCTTCAGAGGCCCAAAGGGAGGCACTATGTCCCATGTCCTTCCATCCAGAAGTTAAGTGATTTGACCTCCAGCTTAGCTCAGTATTTCCAGGAAAGGTTTGCTGGGTCATAGTACATCAATTACTTCTTTAGTTTATTCAACAAACATTAAATGCTTACTAAATCTTAAGCACTCTGTTAGGCAGGGGAGCTATAGGGATGAAGAAGACACGGTTCCTGTCCTCAAAAAGTTGTCACCTGTTTCCACTTGGACATCTGCATCTTCCCACCTCAGTGTGTCTCAACCCAGTCCAGTAGTGGTTAAGGCTGAGGGTTGTGACGTAAGACTGACTGCCTGGGTTTGAATCTAGTCGCCATGTGACTTTCGACTAGTGCCTTAACTTTCCTGCCCACCTGTGTCCTCCTGTAATCAACTATGAGATTAATAGTGTGTAGCAGCACATAAATAAAAGAACTTTTCTGTAATTGAAATGACAAATGCAGCTTTTTTTTTCAAGTTAATGATAGTCATTACCTGGTGCGTTTGTTAAAAATACAACTTTCCAGGCCCCATCCTTGAAAATTGAGGCAGGAGCTTTGTCTCTCAAGACCATGTTTTGTTGTTGTTATTGTTTTTACACAGAGTTCCAGGTGGTTCCAGGTGACAGCTGTCACTGGGATAATGTGGAGAACTTAGAATGCAGGGAAAGCTGTGGTTCTCAGCCTTGGTTGCATGTTGCAGTTGCTTGGGGACCTTTGGAGATGCAGATGGCTAGGTCCTACTCAGGAGAATCTGCTTTAATGGCTGGGGTTTAGGTTTGGATATTTAAAGCTCCCTAAAAGTTTCCACCATGCAGCCAAGACTAAGAATATCTGCTATAAAGCATGTAGCATAGTGCCTGGCACAAAGAAATGTGCCATCATCATTGTCATCTTTTCCATCTTTCCCAAAGGGAATGGGAAACACCCAGTTGAAAAGAAAAGTAAGTCAACTTGTGTATAAAAGAAGTGAAAACACCCATCCATCCTAAACTCCCACAATACTAAATATTTCCTTATGGAATTTAGATTCTCTCATGGTCTCCAAACCATAACCATTTTTTGTGCCTTTCCTCTTGTTGACTCTTAAGTTCTATGAGGAGAGAGATACTGTTATTTTCTTTTCCTTTTTTTTATTTCCCCAAAGATTTACCTAATACCTTGTATAGCTAATAGGTGCTAAATAACTATTTATCAAATAAATAAAATAGATGTGTTAGTGGAAGAATGGCAGAGATAAAATTCTCTACAGGAATGGTGAGGAAGGAGAGGCTTTCAGACTGTTGGATAACATGTGAGTTAACACTTGAAGAATGGTGTGAATTTTTGAGGAAGGTGGGAGAGAGCATTTGTGGTGGGAGAAACTGCCTTGAGTAAATTTGCAGAAGTTGGGGATGGAGGAAATATCACAGGAAGACCTAAGCTATACAGGCAGGCAGAAGAAGATGCTCAAGGGTTAGGGGTACTAGCTCATGCTTATGATGAGGAAACTGAGGCACAGAGAGGTCTAGTCACTTTCCTTTGGCATACAGGCTGAACCTGGAACTTGGAGCTTGACTCAGGCACTTCCCACCCTCTCAGCTGCTATACCCACCTTCCTCCCTGTGTCTTGAACAGCAGGAAACAACTAAGACTCTGTGCAGGAGCATGGCAGCCTCAGACAGGTTTCATAGAACAGTCATCTTGGCAGCTGTGAGGAGGGACGATTGCAAAGCGTGAAACTGAAGGTCTGGAGATCAGTTCCCAGTAGGGTGAATGACAGCATGCTTGTGACAAACACACACACACACACACACACACACACACACACACAAGACCAGTGCTGAAGTCAGCACAGAGAGCATGTAAACACACATTGGGCGTTCTGGCATCTTGCATGGGGAAGGGCCACAAAGTGGGTTCTTAGTGTGCTGATAGCCAGCTCAAGAAAGGGTGCAGGATTGACAGAGGTTAGAAAAGGAAAAAAGGATAGTCACTCTGGAGAGGCACAGCCCTTGCTGTTACTAAAACCGGAGAGAGAAATCCCCCTGTGGTTCCCAAAGTAGAGACCATGGGCAAAATACTGCTGTCTGAACAGCGAAAACAACAAAGAGTCAAGTCCATAGTACTGTTTCCTGAACAATCCTTTAACAGAGGGGCAATGCCAATGGGTCACTCTTAACCCTGCAGTACCTACTATTGGGATTTAGATACTCCCAACTTAATATTTTCATAGCATTTTTGTTTATTATTATACAGCACACCTGTGCCTCCTCCTAAAAGTAATGATTGCCTCTTTAAAATCAACTAAATGATGGATCAGTTTCTCCTATATTCCACTTTATTTCCAGGACTGAAAAGTAGGCGGCTGGTCTTTTAAATACGTATATTGTAATTTCTTGCTGTCATATGTTGAGCATTTATAATTAAATGTCAATAGCTTTAGGGCATTATTATTAGGAATCTTGCTAATGATAGATAGAACCAAAACATCCAGCCTCCATCCCTTGATGATTTTGTGCTATTTTTAAAAGTCTCTGTACCCTGTTTGTGGAGAACCATGGGGTTCTCATGTTTAAAAGGGCCTAAAGCTCCTGTAGCCACAGACCCTTTTCCTTTCCCTTCCCAGTCATGAGAAGTTGTGAAATCAGAGGGAATGTGGTTCCTCACACTTGAAATGTCACCTCCCTGGTGGCTCCAGGACAGCAGCATCAGGAGGTTGATTGGGAAAGCGAGGTAATAAATAAGTAATAATGAAGCACTTGCTCTGAGTCACTGTTTGAGCTGAACAAGAATACACTTAGTGACATGCATTCATCTTCTACCCAGCAAGGTGGAGAAGTGAGGTATATAGAAGCCCACAACCTGTCTAGGTTTACACTGCTCATAAGTATCAGAGAAAATTCTCTGATCTGACTTCAATACCTGAGCTCTATCCATGGTAATAACATCTCCAAGGATAAACCTGAGGACAAAGGTGTGGCCAGTTTCATTTTCAAGTCAATAATGTACACACTTCATCCTGTGTCTTGTCCATTAAGCAAAGTTATACAAGCTCAGAAGACACCTGAAGAAGCTATATGAAGACTCTGAAAGCAACAGTAGTAGGAAGCTTGGGGATGAAACGCAAAATTCAAAGTGTCCCTGAACCTGTACTGGGTTTACTACCTTTGATCTTCCTCTAGCCCACAGCCTGGGCACAAGGCAGCTCACAAAGCAAAGTGGCCGTCAGCACACACTAAGAGGGCTCCTAAAGAAACCATCTGGATCTGGCTTGCGAAGCAAGAAAGGAGACTCCCAAAGCTCAGAGAGAAGAGACATTTACTCTTCTGAGCCCCAATGCACGAGTGATCATTGACTGGTGGTGACACACAATGTCAATGGTGGCAACTGACTCCATGCTACTAAAACTTGGAAGGAGATGAACCTTCCTCTCTAATACACCAATACACTGTGACATATCCATCATTCTTTTCCTTACCTAGCTGTGGGTGAGGGTGCAATTATGGGAAAGCTGAAGCAGAGAAGGGTAACATTAGCCCCAGATTTCTGGGGGGCCACAGAGGGGCCCCAGTGAAATAGAAAATATTGGGGAGATCACATCCAGAGGCTAGAAAGAAAATAACCTAATTTTAAAAAAGGGGCAAGAGACTTGAATGGATGCTTCACCAAAGAGAAGGAAAATTAGCACATGAAAATACATTCAATTATTAGCAATTGATTAAATGCAAATTCAAACCATAATAAGATACCTCTATACACTTACTAGAATGGTAAAGAAATAAAATTCCAGGTGATGGCTCTTGGAGAAATTCATCGAGTAATGTGACTGCCGGCTGACCTGTGAGCTGAATTCAGGCATTAGAGGCTGCTCACCCCCACCCCTATCCTTGGAGTATGTGTTCTGCCCACCATTCCCAAAGTGGGAGCCATTTTTGAGGACATGGCCTTGAAAGAGCAAGATATTGTTCAGATCATCTGGACAGTACGAGGTCTGACCAGAATGTATCTAACAAGTAATATGAAAAATAGAGACATTTATTGAAGATACAAGATACAAGAAACATTGTACATGGGACAATGATAACTCAGTCCCCTTCAAAGTAGGCACCTTGGAGCCTCACATAGTTCTCCCAAATCAACATCAGCTGCCTCGTCATATTTTCCTGTACCTCATCCATAATCTGAAATCTCTTCCCTTTCAAAGGTGACTTGAGTTTTGGGAAAAGTCCGAAGTTTGAGGGCACCAAATATGGACTATGAGTTGGCTGAGTCACCTGGGTGATTTGATGTTTCACCAAAAATCTCCATGAGACGTGATGCATAAGCAGGCATATTGTGGTGAAGCTGCCAATCAACAGCTGCCCATAGCTTTGGTCTTCTGAATCATTCAGATAGTTTTACAGAGGAATGTTCAAGCTTAGCATAAAATGTGATGCAGATTGTTTTCTCTACTCGCTCATTTTGAGTGTGGTGGCCACACAGTGCACATGCTCACTCAACAGCATCTACTGCTCCCACTGACTAGTACAGTAAAATCATCATTGTTCACACATGTGCATTTCAGTCCACTCTCCTTTGCTTCCAGGTTACATCAATGTCACACAAACCATTCTTGTTATATTAACAATGGTGTACTTTTTCTGGATAGACCCGGCATATTTAGGCCTCTATGTAAACTTTTAAGATTCTGGTATGGAGGTGTGGAAGTATACTCATCTATGACCACCTAAGACAAACCTCATTATCGAAGTCTCTTGCTTATTAAACCTGTCACCTGCCAGAATCTCTCCTTGCTGTCATATGGGGACTTCACTAAGAACTAATAATGGTGAAGTTGTGAAGCAGCTGGAACCCTCTCTCTTTTTTTAGTGGGAGTATAAAATGGCACAACCTCTCTGAAAAACAATGTGGTAGTTTCTCATAAAGTTAAATACACACTTATCATAGGTGACAACAATCCTACTCCTGGTCAGTTACCCTATAGAAGTGAAAACTTACATTCACACAAAATCCTGCACATGAATATTTGTAAAATCTCTCCTCATAACTGCTAAAAATAGGGGGAAAATGCCCTTTAGTGGATGAATGGATAAACCAAATGTAGTGTAACCATCCCATAGACTACTCTCAGCCATAAACAGGAACAAACTATTGATATACACAACAGCTTAGATGAATCTTAAGGACATTCTACTGAGTGAAATAAGCCAGTCTCAAAAGGTTGTATTATATGCCATTCATGTGACATTCTCAAATAGTTAATAGTGACAGAGGTTTAGAGATGAGACGGAGGTGTGGCTACAAAGGAACAATAGGAGGGTTGTTTTCATAGTTATATTCACATTCTGTGTCTTGATTGTGATAGTTGCTGTATGAATCTATGCATATGTTAACATATAGAACTACAGGCAGACAGTCTTTTAAGATATGTGAGGCTAAAAGATTAAAAAATAAGTGCAGAAAGTTTTAAAAAAATATTTTTTATAAAAATAGTGTTTCCTAGTTAAATTCCCATTGGAAAAACAGTAATAGGGTATACATAAACTTCCTAGCCCCCTGACTAAAGCTGCCTATTTCACTCTCCTCTTTCGGGTAACTAACCTCTCTTACCAGGTCACATGTGTTCTTCCAAAGGGGCAATCATTTCTAATATTTGGAATTTTATCTCAAAAGTCAACATTTCAACTATGAAGTAAGTGAAATTAAACAAGAAAAGACATTCCAGGCATATAAATATATGAAAAAGATGGGTGCAAAGTAGGTGTTAATGCTGCTGTTATGACATTGTATGACACACAAACATGTGTCTACATTCATTAGTGTATTTTTAAAATTATTTTTATTACCGTCCACAACACTCACTCGCATCTCAATTCTGTCATTGTTATGTGATGCCATTCATTTTATATGACTTATTTCATTCCTTTTAAACCTTCCCATCTAAAATCTCCCCCATCAATCATGGATGATCATAAAATCAATCTTAAGGCAGCTATTATGAACAGACACTCAACAGATGCAAAATTACAACGGAAACAGATAACTCCGCCTTGTTCTGCTGGTCCCTCTGCTTTCCCTCAGTCTTGATGTCTTGTGTATTCTTCAAGCCACCTTTGACTGAGTGTCTTCCACTAAATTCACTGAGATCCCATGTTTCTGGTTTTATTCTTTTTAATTTAAATTTTATTTTATTATCCTCATTCAAGTACATTTCCCCCCATTGATTTTAGAGAGGGAGAGTGGAAGAGGGAAAGAGAGAAAGAGAGGGAGAGAAAGAGAAACATCAATGTGAGAAACTGATTGGTTGCCTTCTCGTATACACCCCGACTAGGGATTGAACCCATGACCTTTCAGTCCATGGGACGATGCTGCAACTGAGCCACACCAGCCTGGGCACATGTTTCTGTGTTTAGATTTGAGTTCCACTTTCCAGGTTCTAACTGCCTCTTTTGTTTTAGTTTGGGATCATTCCAGACTGAACCAGCAATGGCACCTGTTAGGCACACCCTTGGGGACCCCCTGTTGTTCAGCAAATTACCCCAATGAACTGATCATCTGCTAATATAAAACAAAGCCTGGGTCTGGACTCAAGCTTCAGGCATAGTCCACCTTTATTCCTGTCTTATCTTCAGGCTGGATGGTTTTTCCATTTTGCTCAGTCGTAGATGGTATCTCTTTGCTGCCACTAACTCAACCATATTTTAATCACATTAGTTAGTTCAATTGTCAAGTGGCAAAAAATAGATTAGGAGCTTAAATAGTTGAGCTGATGTGGTTATTTCATCATCAGTGGTTGTTAACGGTTCAGCGATTGTAAAGGGGTCAGATTTATAGAAATTGACCTGAGACAGTCAATTTGGCCTTTTGGTTAGAGCCAGACTCAGTTCTTATGTTTAAGCATTATCTTTCTCAATAGGATTACAAGGCCACTCTCCATGATCACGTTATGATTTCTGTCCTGATATATATGAATTTCTTTGATAAACGCTATCATGTAACAGATAGCATCACATCTGCAGATGTGATGATAATGAGCTATGCAATTATCAGGGATATTTTCTAGTTCCTCAAATTCCTGTGACTGGCCTTATATTGGTTTTGTAAGAAAAAAAAGAAAGAACCCAAAGAAAGGCTACCTTTGGGTTTTGTAAAGAGAAAACCTTCTTACATATTCAGCAACCCCCACCCCCCACCCCCACCCCCACACCACTACTACCAAAGGACATGCTTTTCTTCTCTTGTCTTCCTAGTGCCTGGGACAAGGACTGCTTATACCTTATTGAGAAAGGCAAGAAGTATGGAAAAAATAAATAAAAATATGTGTGGGGTATCAGTGCGTTACGCAGTTTATTCGTGTGATCTTTTAAAAATTTCCACTGTAATCTGTGAAGTTCATGATTTTATTTCTGTTTTAAAGGTGGGTAAACTGAGGCTTGGTGTCAGGGTCACCACAAGCTTATATTTGACTTTGTGCAGATGAGACACCTGGGAGACACAGCTTTGTGCCTTGGCTAGTGGGGCTAGGTGGGATCTCAGGCTTCCCTTGCTCCCTCAGCTGAGTACTGGTTGCAGTTAGCAACCTACACAACTAACTGTATGTGTATGGTGGCCCTGCTCAAACAAGGCAAGACATTTACCCAAGGTCACAAATTAGAAGAGTTTGCCTTGGTTGGGTGGCTCAGCTGGTTGGAGTGTCGTCCTGGACATCAAAAGGTTGAGGGTTTCCTGGCTGGTGGCTCAGTGGATAAGGCGCTGGCCTGTGAACCCAAAGGTCACGGGTTTGAGTCCCCAGCCAGGGCACATAATGAGGTTGCAAGCCAGGTCTCCAGCCAGGTCCGTAGCTGGAGGCAGGTGAAAGGCAACCCTACATTTGACATCTCTCTCCCTCTCTGCTTCTCTCCCTTTCCCGTTCTCTAAAAATAATAAATAAAATCTTTAAAAAAACACTTGTAAAAATTTTTTTAAAAGGTTGAGGGTTTAATTCCCATTCAGCACACATGCCTAGGGTGCGGGTTCGATTCTCAGTCATGGCACATAAAGGAGGCCCCCAGTTATTTCTCACATCAATGTTTCTCTCTCTGTCTCTCCATCTCTCCCGCTCCCTCTCTCTTTCTCCCTCCTCTTTCTCAAAAATAAGTAAATTAACAAACAAACATATCCTCAGGTGAGGATTTATAAAAAATAAATAGAAGTTTAACCAACTCTGAGGTTTATGTTCCTGCTCTTTTAACAAACTACTTACTGGTAAATAAGTAAAATTCAGTCTGTCCTTACCTGGAGAATGTTCAGTGATCCAGATCCCAAAGCTTTTAAAGAGTGGATGTAACAAAATACACATAGCTAGTTTCTCCAAATTCAGCTCAGATTGCCCCTGATGGATAACCTTCTTATTTTGTGTATGTTGTAGTCCACTTGTTATATTGACTTTACTGGGGTGACATTGGTTAACAAAACCATGCAGGTTTCAAGTGTACAACTTAACAAAATACAACCTGCACAACCCCAAGTAAGGTCTTTTTCCTTCCCCATTTACCTCCCCTTTGCTCTTTTCCACTTCCCCCCATCCCTCTTTCTCTCTGGCAATCACCACACTGCTATCTGTGATGACGTGTAGTTCACTTTAAATTCAACTTA
Organism: Noctilio leporinus; assembly: GCA_004026585.1. Classification (NCBI taxonomy): domain Eukaryota; kingdom Metazoa; phylum Chordata; class Mammalia; order Chiroptera; family Noctilionidae; genus Noctilio; species Noctilio leporinus. Next base: position 60,657 of record PVIW01006615.1, read on the forward strand.
AGCTCCAAAACCATCCCCTCAATGCTATCACCTCTTCAAGACTCTTCAAGAGCCAAGTTCAACAATACCCTTCTGTCATAGACAAGGCCGTGAAATACTGCCAGTGGCATCAGCAAAAGCATTCAGAGAATTTAGAGAAGCAGATTTTCTTTTAGTAGCTCAAATAGCCAATACTTTCCAAAAAAATACCTGCAGCTTTGGCTAATGCAGATTTATAACCTGACTCCTAATAAAGCTTTATTGTCCCCAAGTTGCAGTGTTTAAAACACCCATGATGTAATGCTGTCAACTGATGTTGCGGCTTATTTCCATTTAAGGCATTATATAGGGGAAATTGAACAATAGTAACAAGAGTGATGCAGAATGATAATAAACTTTAACCAAAGCACAATAAGGTAATAATAAGCTGGCTTTTCTGAGTTGGAGGTAAATTTTCCCTGAGTTTTGCCCACCTCCTTACTAATTTGTAATGCAGTGCCCTTCTGAATATCCCCTCTTCTGCGTCATTGAGACTTGGGTCCATGATCCACTATTTTGCCTTTAAGAGTTCTGTTTAGGGGGGTACATAGTTAGATAATGCACAGTAGACCTGTTTTATTAATAAACAGACAAACATCTGGCACAGACAGGTTAACTTACTGCTATAAAACACATCTAAGAGATGCTTGCATAAGACCACTGAAAGACATGTGGTACAGTGTTCTCAGAGGCGATTTTTGTCATTGCCCAAGTCTGCAAACCACACATGTGCCATCAACAGTAGGACACGACACTAAAGATGTCAGGCAAATGGTTGGTGCTCAGCATGTGCTCCTTGCCTTTGCTCCTCCGTGTTTGCTTATTTTAGCTGATTAGAAACTGAAGGCCGTCAAGCCTTCTCTTAGTTGTTATATTTCTAGCGTGCTCATCCGGGGCTCCTTGCATCTACCCAAGAAGTCTATGAATATCAAGAAGCACATTGCCTCTGAACCTTGGTCAAGTGGGTGAGCTGCAGAAGCCAACTCTGTTTGTAGGAGTAGGAGAGACTCGATTTTTCCTCTCCAAGCCCTTGGGGAACACAAGGGTGGGGAAACGCTATGTCTTGCTCTGGGGCTACTGTATTAAGTGAAATGATGCAGAGGAACCCCTAGAACAAAGTACCCATTGATAAATATTGGTCATTGCTTTTACTAGCTTTTAAAAGAAAGGAAGAGCATATGATGAGAACATCCCACTTCTGGGTATTTCCTAAAAATTTTGAATGAAAATCCATCTCATATCTTCAGTGGCTCCCTAATGCTTATAGAACACATTCCTTAGTAAGCCATTTCAAACCCAACATGATTTGTTCCTTTTTTTTTTTTCTTTCCTAGATCAGACATTGGCAAACCATGGCCCCCTTGCCTGCTTTTGTAAATAAAGTCATATTGGAACCCAGCAGTGTCTATTTGTTTCCATATTGCCTATGGATGTTTTTGCACTTTGAGGGCAATAAAGAGTGGTGTGACAGGGACAGTATATGCTCACAACTATAAACTATTTACCTTGTGGTTCTTGAATGTTGGCTGACCCCTTTCCACCCTCATCTTCCCCCCAGGTCTCATTTGGGAGAGGGTTTGCTCTAGCCCCCCTGGGTCAGCATTTTTCCCTGCTTCATTCATCCTTTTCCCTCGAGTGGCCCTTTCCACCCAGAGTATGCCTTCCACTATGGCTTTCTTTAAAAAATGTGTTCATTTTTTCTAGCTTTGTTAAGATACAATTGACGTGCAGCGTCATGTAAGTTAAAGGTGTACTGTGTGATGATTTATACTTATATATATTTTTCAATGATGAGCACTGTAAATGTAGTTCCACCCATCAGCTCACATTCAGTGTGTGTGTGTGTGTGTGTGTAGTAGCATCATATACTGTTTTAGCAACTTTAAAATACTTAATGCCACACAGTTAACTATAGTCACTATGCTGTACATTAGATACCCAGAAGCTGTTCATCTTATCACTGGAATTTGTACCCTTTAATCTCTTTTGCCAGCCCCTGGCAACCATCATTCTTGCTGTTTCTATGAGTTTGTCATTTTTAGATTCCACATACAAGTGAGATCATACAGTATTTGTCTTTCCCTGTTTGACTTATTTCCCTTAGCATAATTCCCTCAAGGTCAATTCATGTTGTTGTAAATGGCAGGATTTCCTATTTTTTATGCCTAATAATATTCCATGATGTATATATATATATCACATTTTCTTTTATTATTCATTCTTCAATGGACACTTAAGTTGTTTCCATATACATTGATATATCTTGGCTATATAGTATATAAGATCTATCCCAAAAGTATCGAAAGCATCAGGCCATGTCAATACAATTAAAACAGTTTGCGCACCTGACACTTTCGGAACAGATCATATATGTATGTATGACATACATATACCCCCATGTATATGATATACATATACTCATATATATCTAGTTATTATGACTAATATTGAATACTTGAGAATACTGTATATTCTGTTGGATAGAAGATTCAGTATGTGTACTGTAAATAGATCCATTTGGCTTATAGTGTTATTCAGGTCTGCTGTTTCTGTATTAATTTTCTGTCTGAATTATTTGTCCAATATTGAAAGTGCAATATTGAAATCCCCTACTATTATTGTATTGCTGTTTCTCTTTGCAGTTCTACTAATATTTGCTTGAAATATTTAGGTTCTCCAATGTAGGGTGGATATATATTTACAGTTGTTATGTCCTCTTGATGACTTGAATGCTTTACCACTGTATAGTGATTTTTTTGTTGTTGTTGCGGGTGACTGACTTTGACTGAAAGTCTATTTTATACAATATAAATATAACTGTCACCCCTGTTCTCTTTTGGTTACCATTTGAATGAATTTTTTCCCCATCCCTTCACATTCAAGCTGTGTTTGTCTTTAGAGCTAAAGTGACTCCTGTGTATGCAGCATATTGTCAGTTTTCTGTGCCTTTTTCTGGGATAATTTAGTTCATTATATTTAAAGAAACTATTAACAGGCCTTACTATTGACATATTGTTAATTATTTTCTGTTATTTTTAATTTCCTCTCTCCCTCTGTGATTTATTTTTTGTAGTGGTGTATTTTAATTTTTTTTCTTAAAAGTTTCTATCTACTATTGGTTTTACTTTGTGGTTACATGAGGCTTACATAAAACATCTTGCAGATATTAGTCTATTAACTTACCTTCAGTTGCATACCCAGCTCTACACTTGCATTTCTCTTTCCCTCATAAGTTATTCTATTGATGTAAAACTTGACATCTTTTTTTATTGTATATCCACTAACAGATTATTGAGTTATGTTTATTTTAAATATCATTGTTTTTTAGATTTATACTCACTAGAGATAAGTCATTTATTTACACACCACCATCAAAGTCTGAATTTGCAAACATGTTTACCAGTGAGTGTTAATTACATGTTTTTATGTTCTTACTCAAGTGTCCTTTTATTTCAACTTGAAGAACTCCCTTTAGCATTTTGTGTAAGGCAGATCTTGTGGTGATGAACTCCCTTAGCTTTAATGTGCTTAGGAATGACTTCTGTTCCTCCATTATTTCAGAAAGATAATTTGGCTAGGTTTAGAGTAACCATCGGTCATGGTTTATAGATAGGTGCCCTCTCAGAGGCAAGGACCCTGAAAACTATGCCCAGAATAGGTTCTCTAGTTAAATCGGTACGATAAATGAATGAATGAAGGAATGCACGTGGGACTCAACCAACTCATGACGATCCAGCCCTGAAATCCAGGCCTGAGGTATTGGGAGCCCTTCTGCTTCTATAAATCATCTCTAGATTGATAGCTTCTTTACTGCAGAGGCCTCTGGCTTGCTACCCTGGGCAACGGGCAGCTGCAGTGATTGGAATTGTAGAGACGAGATTTTCACTGGGGGTTGTAAAAGTCACACTCCCTAAGGAGAAACAACGTGGGGACTAGCTCCAGGAAACCAGCCCAGTTGGTAACACCCTTGTAAAAGAAACTGATAAATAAATAAGCGAGCCATCCAGCTTTTCTTCTCCTCAGCAAATGAGATGAAACAGCTGGCCTTGGAAAGAGGCCCTGTGCTTTGTTAACTGGAAACAGATTAGTAAATTCAGTCGGCTGACTGGGTTTTCAGTCTGTGGCCTTACAAGATTTGAAAAAGGGAATTTTTGTTAAAAGTTTTCCTGACAAGGGCCAGGCAGCACATGACACTAGCCTGGCCTGAATGTTTCATGCTCGTAGGTGAAAATACTTTATTTATTTATCTTTTTGGATTCTCATCTTTAACTTTTTTACGGGTCTTTGACAAAAACCTTAGGGAATTCTATAGAGTGCATGTTGTCAGTATTTTAATCAGCTTCAGCTGTCAAAACTCTTGTAACCCGCCTCTTCTATTTAAAACGTGTCTTCTAGGCATAAAATAATTAAAGGTGCAGGGCCATACAGTAGGCTCAGAGCCATTGCAATGTGACAAAACCCTATGGATGAAAGGTATTATTTCAGGAAGTTTTAAATATAAATTTTGTTTTGTCAGAAGGCTGCAGGGCACACATTTTCTATACTGTCAAGCTTGATAGTAACAATATTTATATTTCAAATAAAAAGATTAAATTGCAGCCTTACGTGTTTCTGCTTTTCGTCAATTTTTTTTTTTTTTTTTACTAGTTTATCATAGTGCTGCATTCTCAGGATGCCATGCTCCCCTCCCCCCACTTTTGCTGACAATACTTTTATTGAAATATGTTGTCTTTAACTCTCAGTCCCGGGGTTGAAACAATAGGGATCCCTGTGCCACTTGGGTTCGGTCGTTTTACAGACGGCCTTGTTGAAAGTTTGGTGAAGGAAACACAAAGCAACAAAAGCAACTCAAGTGACAAGCACACTCCCACCGATGCGTTTAGCACGTGTGCTGGAGAGAGCGCACGTTGAGCTCTTCACCTGGAGCCAATGCTTTCCCACCTCCAGTTGGAAAGGGGAGGAACAAACAGGCCAGGGAGCCCGGGGAAGGCTGCTCTGTGTCACAGCATGTTAGCTGCTGGGGCTCCTGTCTCCAGAGGGGCCAAGGCAGGTAGTGGAGCTTTCTGAACATGGGGGCTAATGGGGCTCTGAGCTTCCAGGCTGGCAGTGTTAGCCTTTCAGTATCACCCTTGGCAGAGCTGTTTGGGAGAAATGTTCTGAGTGACTCTCTCTTGCACCTGCTCGTCGGCAGCCTGACTGCAGCTGGGGGCTCCGCGCTTGCTCATGTGGAAGTGAAGGAGTAACCTTGCTTTCAGATGGAGGCTTCCTCTGTCAGACTGGCTGCCCCCTTTTCTTCCCACTTAGCTATTTGTTCTGCTGAGGGAGAGCCAACTACTTGATGGGAACTCTTTTCCCCACCCTGAATCTGTAGAATTTGACCTTCTCAAGCCAACGAGGCCCAAGGGCAGCACTATCTTCTCTGAGATGACAAGTCCCATCTGTGCTTAATTTCCAACTCCATGCCTGTGGCATGTATCACTAATCCATCTGAGCACTTTCACACTCATGTATAGTCACATCTTAGAATCCTGTTCACCATAGTTCCCTAGGCAATCACAACCAATCTGGTAGCAGGCCATCTTTATGTCTCCATGTTCCCCCAAAGGGCAAAGGGGCAGCTGCCCAGGCCCATGTGTCTCCAGCCACCTCATGACTCCATCAGTGCTCTGTGATTTCAATGTTGTGGTTCATAGCCCCCACTGTTCACATGTTAACATACTTCTGTTCTCAAAGTCCTTTCATATCCTGGTCTTAACATGGCACCTTAGGGATTACCAAGGCCCAAAAGTGAAAGGTGCAAAGTACAGAGTCACTTCTGTTGCCATCTGTCGGTGAAAGGGAGAGTCAGTATGGTAGGTGACTGCACAGGCCATGAATACTGGCAAGTGTGCTTCATTGGAGGCTGTCCTTAGTGGCTGGCTACCACAGGCCTGCTCAGCAACTCACATTAGAACCCATGACATCCGTTGTATAGGATTTTCCATTTAATTGGTTCAAAAGTGACCTTTCTGTTTTTGAGTTAGTTATGCTAAAGAGCATGGGTTTTATCTCGTATTCCCACAATCCAGCTTCGGCTTGCCTGGTGACAAGCTGCAATGTTCCTCCAATGTATGAAATTATATCTATGAAATACTCATTTTCTTCAGTTTTCTCATCTTCACTCACCCCATATGATCACCTAGTTATTCTGGAAAGTCCAGTTCTAGTGACTCTTGCTGTCTCTTTCTAGCAGAGCCAGAATGAGTTATTTCCTCCCCTGAGCTCTTACAAGAGCTAGGAAGGGAGAAGGAGTTTAGGAGGAGGAAAAGGGGGAAAAAGGGAGGAAAAGGAAAAATAATTTCCATGAATTTTGGGAAGAGGGAAGGCCTGATACTTTGAGCCAATCTTCAGATGAGCACAGACTTAAGGGTTCTGAAAATATTTTTCCAGTGTGCACCAAGAGGAACACATAAGCACATGCACACACGCACACTCAGAAGTTAAAATGACAGAAGCTGAATCAGACCCTATTTTAGAAAGAGGTGTATTTTGTCATGTCTAAACTACATTGACTACCTAGAAACCCATTGTTAACATCACCTCACTCAGACTTAGACTGCTAGAGAAATTGCCAGAATATAAATCCTGTTTATTATATGCCTATCACATGTCAGCCTATACAGGCAAAGGGAAGCTAGAGTGTTGGTTAAATGTGAGTCATTCACTGTTCTAGGCAGGTTAGATGCTTGTCTCCTTTTATTTTGTCTTACAGTATTTAGTGTAAATACTGTAAATCTCTCTCTCTCATTTGTTGCAAACCAGGTTTCCTCACCTTATTGCATGTGACCCAAACATGGCCACGCCATGGAAAACTTGACATTCGTTATGGCCACAACTTAAGACTCAGTATTTCTATATCCTGATTCCACGTTCCCAAGAAGGAGAGTCTGATTGTTCCAGCCAGCCACCAACAGTTCCTTTCTGGGACAAGTAGCTGTTTTTGGTCCGAAAGGACATGACCGCTATGGTTGGGAATGAGGACTTTGCTTGTCACCATGTGGTTTTAGAGGCTACTTCATGTGTGTTGAGGAGGAGATGTTCTCAGATAAAGGTTGTGGGGTAGATGGGAAGAGATCCAAAAATGCTCACCAAATCTTGTAATTCCTATTTTATGGACAAGAAAATGGAATTCCAAAGAGTTTGTTTTTGAAGAAACAGACTCTTTGTCACTGTTTACATTGAAAACAGAGACTGAATAGGCCACAACTCAGTCTCCACCTCAGCCCAACTTCTACTGATGTAGTCATTATTTTCAAATACCAGACTTTTTTTCCCTCTCTTTTTTTTCTGTTTGTTTTTGTTTTAATCACAGAGAGTACCATCATTATGATACAGACCACAGCCTGTTTACTTTAGGCTTACATACCAATGACACACAGGCACTGATATGAAAGAAAGGGCACTCCCTCACACTCCTCCATGGAGCACCGCTAACCTCCAGTTTCATAACCTGAAATCCATAAGGAGCAAAGTCACTAAAAAAAGTGATTGTTTTTCTTTTCAAATAGGTGATTAATAGTTTTCATATAAGTGATTAATAGTTTTTGAATGGGTGATTAATAGACCTGAAATTACTGGCGAAGGATGATTTCATTACCAAGAGTTCCAAGAGTCATTCTTAAGCTTAAGTCCTAATATCTCACAGGGTGGCTTTTAAAGTTTTACTCCACTTAGAAAAGTATGACAGAGCCTATCATACAGTTTTCTTCATCTAGTTCACTTCAGTCTATCAAATGACTTTTAAGGCTTCGGGGAGAAACCTAAATGGTCTCTACTGAGAAACCAAACCAAACCTATATTCTAATTGTGTAAAATGATAGAGTAGGGATTGATGTGAACCTCATGTATTTAAAAAAATATGATATAAAAAACTCATCTAAGGACAGAAAAGATTGGACTATTTCTTTTCCTTTTTAGGGTACAGATTTATGATAAAAGGATGTAACCAGGCAACAGCCGGTTGGAAGAGATGCACAGGGCAAGGTATGGGGAAAGGGCGCGGCTGCTCCATGCCCTCTCTCATTGTGCTGCCCTCCCCAAATCTCCCAGTGTTCACCAACCTGGAAACTCAGGACTATTTCAAAAGCTGTAATCAAACTGTTTCAAAGAATCTGAAATTAGATTGACAGGTTCCCAGGAAGCAAGTACTAACTTAGTGATTGCTAGTCAACTACCTGTAGGAGGCCTGGTCTGAATATTTATCTACATTGCAAGTCATCCCTGAATGAGGTTCCTAGGACCTGCCATAAAGGGAAGACATTCTGAATTGGCTGCTTCCTGAATGAAAAAAAAAAAAAAAAAAAAAAAATTAAAACAACACAAGCTCAAGGAAAAAGGTGACATTCTGCCTACTACAAAAAATCACATTTAAGTGAGGAATATATCTTTCCATGAGGGCCACTTGTTAATAGAACAAATAACACCTGCAATGTGAGAAATTACCATAGAAAATGGTAATTCAGTTCTTTGTTGGGGGAAGAGAATCAACAGGGAAAAATGAGGTGGAGAACATATGTTCATATTCAAGTCTGCCATGAACTGTTATTGACAATACCACAAATGAATGAGGAAGCTTGCTGGTTTGATGATAAGGAAACTGTCACTTTCCCTGCTGAGATTGACATGCCTCATGACATCAGTATAATTGATGTCTGTTCAATAATACCCAGATCTGTTCCAAAATCTGTGCAGGAACATCTGATAGCTATATCAAACGTAAAAGTGAAATGCTAGGAACGAGAGTGTCCAGATGGGCACAGATGTTCTGAGACAAAATAAGATTTAAAAAAATATATTCAAAGCTGTTTAACAGATGCCATGTTAAACAAAGGAATGGTTCATGGAGCACATGCCAGTTTTGGAGAAATGTCTGAGCTGAGCTGGGCTGAGAACAGGGGCCCTTATGAACGGAAGAATCATGTACCCAGCCCTGGTTTAGGTTTGTGTGTGGCCAGTATGATTTCCTGTAGGGACAGGGTACCTTTCTTCCCAGACCACTTATGGGTACTTGTTCAGCATTAGTGGTAGTTTCCTTTTAGCTTCCATTGCCTCAAAAGAGACAGAGCATCCAAAGTCCAGATCTCAGCCCGCACTGAAGTTCCTGATTTCTGCTCTAAAATCAAAGATAAGTGCAGCAGGTGGAAAAAATCTCAAGTTGACACCGGAGGACCAGTTAGTGGGAACTCTGTCTAGTCCATGCATGAATGAGGGCTGTGAAGTGTCCGAGAAGGGTGCTAATGATTGCACAGTGACCAGGAAAGCTGTACAATGAGAAAGAGGTCTGAGCATGGTTGGTTTATGATAGAGGTTGGCAAAGTGAAGGCCCATGGGCCAAACTTGACCCACCATGCTAATTTTTGTAATTAAGCGGAGTATTGTTGGGCCATAAAAATGAAGGGAACCCTGCCACTTGTAACAACATGGATGAACCTTGGGACATTATACTAAGTGAAATAAGCCAGACACAAAAAGACAAATACTCCATGTTCAACTCATAGAATCAGAGAATGAGCTAAATGTTGGTTGTTGCTGGGGGTAGTGGCAGGGGGGAGATAGGAAGATGGTGATCAAAGGGTACAAGCTTGCAGTTGTAAGATGAGTAACTTCTGCAGAGCTGATATACAGCATGGTGACTATAGTTAGTAATACTGTATTGCGTGGTTAAAATTTTCTAAGAGTAGATCTTACACATTCTTATCACACACACTCAAAAGGAAAGGTAACTATGTGAGGTGATATGATGAATGCATTAATTAGTTTGATTGTGGTAGTCATTTCATAATATATAGATACAAAAAGATCATCACATCGTACACTTTAAATATCTTGTCTTTATTTGTAAAGTGTGCCACAGTGAAGCTGGAAAAAGAGCAGATTCCTAGTTAGCACATCAGGCCTACTGAAGAAAACAGTGTGAGTATGACAGAACCTGGGCAGAGGCCATTGCTCATGTAGTGTCTGTGGCTGCCTCTGCATTACAACAGCAGAAGCAAGTAGTTGTGACTCTGTGGCCCACAAAAGCTAACATTTATTGTCTGGTCCTTTACAGAAAACACTTCTAGAAACCCCTGCCAGGACAGCCTTTCCCCCATCCAAAAGATACTGCCTTACTTACTATTTCACCCTTCAATTCTTTCACTCACCCTTCCACAAAGATTTAAGTTGCCCTGTCCCCTCCCTGTATGTCTCTGTCTCTCTGTCTCTGTCTCTCTGTCTCTCTGTCTCTCTCTCTCTCTCTCTCTCTCTCTCTCGGTGCTTGAAAAAATGAATGAAACTTACTCTGTCATCAAAAAAGCATGATGGGTAATTTGTACAATAAACATGGCTTCATTTTCATGGTTCTTGTGATGATGATTGTTGGTGAATGCTTATGTTGATTGGATTCCTGGTACATACAGTCAACTCCTCAGTTAACTATTTGACTTGCATCATCCTATTTACTCCTATTGGCCATTTTCCCTATTTTACAGAAGAGAGCACTGAGGCCTAGAGATACTGTGTCATTTTGCCCAAGGTCACATGATCAGAAAGTGACAGATCACCAAATGGAGCCCAGATTTGCTGAAAGTAGAGTTTGTACTCTCAGAATGGCCAGGATGAGGCCCCAAGCTTCAGTTCCACTCAACACATATTTGCTCTATGCCTGGTCTTCCCCTGCTCTTAATGTGGCCAGACACAGGGAATGCAGAGAGACAGTTGCTATACCCTCGGAATCGTTTGCTTAAACTCAGCATTGCCCTGGGCCCAGGCTCAGGGAGACTGCACCTGATTCCTGCTTGACGAGCAATGGGGCCCTGCTACAGCGATGCTCAGAGAACCATCATGTATCCCATGACCTGCTGCTGTGACCCCAGTATTTATCTCAGAGATGGGCATGAGAAAGTGAAACGTAGTGGCATATATTTATCTAATAAAGAGCACAGACCCCTTTGCATTTTTTTTTTACTTATTCTCTCTAGAAGATTAAATGAGGTGATGCACTCAGAGTATTTAGTGTATGTTTAATTAGTGGTGACCACCATATCATAACCTCACCCTCAGAATCTTGACACAGTTTCACCTGTCCCACCCCCAAAAGGCAGTTGCCTGCATTTCCATTCTTGTTCCTTTGGATGCTAACAGTGGATAGAGTTCATTTGACAAAGCAGTTTTTTACCCCAAAAGGCCCAATCAGCCAGCCCCATGAGGCAAATCAAATCTCTGCGTAGTCAGCCAGCAGGGTCTATCGTGTCATTGTTAGTTTTCTTGAACCCATGTTGGGGAAGCCTGCCCCCACCCTAACCTTCAGAGATCACTCCTCTCAGACAAAGTGCATTTAAATCAAGGAGCAGCGAGGACCCCCAGCAGAGGGGCTGGTCTGTTGTAGACATTGTCTATGAATTACTTAGTGTCCAACACATACCCCCAACAGAAAACTTTTTATTAGATTTTTTAATGTATGATTTATGTTTCTCATCTTCTGTAAGTAGTTCACATGCTGTGGGGGAAATTACTCCACCCACAATGTCAAAGGTAAGCTAAGTTCATCACAAGGAAATTGTCATCCTGGCCAGTGATTGTTTTATAAGGGGCATAGGACCCCATTGGGACAATGAGATACAGGACACAGTGTTCTAGCTGCTCCCTCACTGTTGTGGGAGAACTTTCTGGAATTGCATTGTACAATAAAATAGCTGGTAACCACATGTGGCTACTGAGCACTTGACATGGATGGGGTGGGTCCAAATAGATCACAGATCGCAAAGGCTTAGTATTATAAAAAGGAATGTAAAACATCTTGTTAATATTTTTTTTACTACTGATTTCATGTTTAAATGCTACATATACTGGGTTAAATAAAATGTATTTTGGTAAATTTAATTTTATATGTTTCCTTTTACTTAAAAAAAAAACAATTAGTCTATTTAAAGTTCGGTATGTAGTTTGTGTTTGATTTCTGCTAAACAGAGCTACTTTAAAGTAACTTCTTCTCTTCTGGACATTGTTGTTTGCAGAGTGTGGCCAGGAACTGAGGCAGCCATCCTGCTATTACCCGGTGAAGTCGACGCAGGGCGAGGACAGAGTGAGGAGTCAGAACCTGATGTTCAAAGAAGCTCCGCACACGCAATCCTTATTGCTCAAGCAAGTTTGAGACAGGATTTTCCCTTACTTATTTGAACTTGTACCTGACCTTGAAGCCTTGTTTCCTGAGAGCTCAGGGAGGCAGGTGCACTGAGGTACACATGCTGGGACCAGAATGAGGAAGAGAAACCTGGGACCTCCCAACCTGGTGACTGAGCTCTGAAGGAGCTGGGAAGACGTCATGGGTTCAGCAACTCAGAGACGGAATATAAAAGTGTTTCCAGAAGGTTGAACTGTCTGTGATGCCTCGAGTTGGGAGGCCCTCCGGGAGGACAAGCTCTGGAAGGAGGCTGTGGGCAAGCGCAGAGCATGGGCCTGCTGGCAGGCAGCTCCCCTCCCACACCATCAGGAGGAGAAGATGAAGCTTACTCAGTGTGAGCAGGGAGAATGATTGGGCCAGGAGCTTCCTTTCACCCCTTCGAGATACTCTCCATCCTTCTACACCCTGGCCCCTGCCCTTGAAGGTAGGATTTCTCAATAAAATTCTTGCTGCCTGGCTTTCAGAAAGTGGGGAGCATCAGCCAGAGACGAGAAAAAGGAAGGAATATGTGGTTGGGGTATTTATTCTTCTGGCTCCTTCCCCTCAGGTCCTCACAAGCTGAACTTAAGCTCATGTCAGCAGGTCCTCTCCATCCAGGAACTATATCCCACTCCTCTCTCTCTGTCTCCTTCAAGTCTGACAGTAGTCATCGTGCCTGTCTCCTTGATACCAGTCCTGAGATTCTAAATCTTCTGGTTTACCTATACTCTGCCCATACCTTTATCAATAGTTTTTTTTTTTTTGTTTGTTTGTTTGTTTTAGTATTAAACTCTTCTAGTGATCCAAGTTGACTGGGATATCATTTTCTTTAAGAACCCTAATGTAATAGTACTTCCAGATCCCCCATTGTTCTATTTTGACCAGGTTATGGGAAAAGGTTATCAAGGTCACCGATAGCCAGATTCTGATCTGGTGGATGCCCAGTGATCAGAGAGTGGGATGTGACTCGTGGACTAGAGACAGAAAGATGAAGGGAGGTGGCTCAGGGAATGAGCCATGTGTGGCAATGGGGGCAGTGGGCCCTCCTAGCTGATGACAACTTGATTTGGGACCATCAGGATGGAAAGCAGGCAGGTGCAGTTAAAAATGTCTTGCTCTTCAATCTTGTTGTGAATCCTGTAAGTTCTGTCCACAAGTCATCCCATAATTGAGATCATTAGGGTGCTACACAGAGTTTCTAGAGCCCAGTTCCAAAAAGCCCACATGCCTGGGGAGTTGGTGCTGAAGGAGACCACAGGTGCTGCCACCAAGGCTGAGTTTATGGAGGCGAGGGGCTCATGTTGACTATTTATGACTCAGGTGGGCAGTCAATGAGGTGGCTTCATTCAACCCAGAGCAAAACTGGAAGGTTGGAGAAGTTTGATTTTGGATATTCTTTCCTCTCTGCCTATTAACTTGGCTATTTTTCTTTCCACTTTGACCTTTTAAGTTTCCCAATCCTTGGGGTCTATTGGCTCAATATTTTTCAAACATCTATTGTTCTTGTGTATATATATATATATATATATATATATATATATATATACACACACACACACACAAGATTTTTACCAAATAATTAAACCAATATTGATCTGTATAATATTTTCTTAAGCTTATATATATATATATATATATACACACACACACACAAGATTTTTACCAAATAATTAAACCAATATTGATCTGTATAATATTTTCTTAAGCTGACTCACTTGCTTTTTTTAACTTTATGTTACTTTAACTGCCTTGGGCACTGATACGTGTGAAACCATATAATGCTCCTTTCTGATTTTCCTATTAACACATAATACCCAGATACATAACAATGATAATAAAATAGAACAACTGTGCCAGTCAAATTATGCCAGGTACCACCTCACCCATGGCTGCCCCAGCTCAGGATACATGAAATTGTCTGATTTTGGAACAGTGCTGTCCAGCAGAGTTCCATGGGGTGATGGAAATGCTCATTTTTGTACTACCCAGAGCTGCAGTCACCAGCCACATGGCACTAGTGAGCACCTGAAATGTGGCAAATGCAACTGTGAACTGAATTTTATTTTTTAAGATTTTATTCATTTTTTTTTTTTTTTTTTTTTAGAAAGAGGGGAAGGGAGGGAGGCAGAGAGGGAGAGAAACATCACCTGCCCCCAGCCACGGACCTGGCTGGAGACCTGGCCTACAACCTGGCTTACAACCTGGCTACACGCCCTGGCTAGGAATCGAACCAGTGACCCTGGGGTTCACAGGCCTCGCGCCTTATCCACTGAGCCACACCAGCCAGGGCTGAACTGAATTTTTTAAGTCAATTTAATTAATATAAGTTCACATTTGAATAGCCACATGCAGTGCACAACCACCATGTTGCACAGCTCAGCACTGGAGTATCTGCATTTAAAAGTATATCATAGTAGAAAGGAGGAACCTTGTGCCAGATACTGTATGAGCAATTTACATAATTATTTTTCCTTACATATTCCTAAGGATGCTTCCAGGGAAGTGTTACCTCATTCTGATGGTAGGTGCAAGTCAAAGATGGGGGTGGGGGATTTTTCCATTGCATTCTTAAATACACAATGAAGTTATCCTGTTATTTACAGAAAGAGAGAGAGAGGGAGACATGTGAGCAAATTGTCATCCAAGCCCAACCACATTCAAGATTTAAAAGGTTGACATTTCCTTTTTCCTTCTCTCTCTCTCTTTTTAAAAAACATCCAGCCCTCCTCATTAACCAGATATCTTTATTCTCTAAATATTTACCACCCAAACGAAATTTACAGTTTAATTTGCTGTATAAAATCATTTATTGACTGATAAACCTCATTACTAAGCTCTAGCACAGCCCCAGCTACTCCCGACAGTTTTAATTCTTGTACCAGCAGGCTACCGGGAGAGAAAAACAATCCTGTCAAATTAACGGCGGGGGTCTAAATTATTCAAATACACTAAATCCATGCAGAACCATTCCCCTGCTCATCATTTTTCTTTCAGAGCCAACAATTAACTGGCAATATTCTAAGTTAAACAATGACAGCCATTCTAAAAGAATTCTGGGAACAGGGAACATTCCAGCTTCCCATGTGGCCTTCTGCTCCTGGGGACACCGCAGGAGTGACCCCTGCAGGGCCCCCATGGAAAGGGGGCACTTTCTGTGCCCAAAACCCACACCTCTTCAGAGCATACATTCCTTGTTTCTCTCTCCCACATGCGCCCCCAGCCCCGCCCCATAGAGATTGTGTTTGGACATCCAGGTGTGTGTCTAAGTGTATTCCAGCCAATACCAAATGAGGATCAGCCTGCAATTAGTTAATTGCACAGCACCTTTCTGCCTGTGGGGAAAAAAGTGTCTCCAATTTTCTACCTGCAAATGCAACCAAACTAATTATTGAGCTGCTGATTCAGAAAGCAGGCCCATCTCATTGAACCTGCAAAATGGAAGAAAACAAAACAAAACCAAAAAAAACCCTTAAAAATGTTGTTAGATTCCGAATGACAAATAGCAAGACTCCCTCTCACATTTGTGAAAGAAAATCTTTTTTTAAACATTTTTTAAAAGATTTTATTAATTATTTTTAGAGAGAGGGGAAGGGAAGGAGGGAGGCAGAAAGGGAGAGAGACGTCAATGTATGGTTGCCCTTCACCTGCCACCAGCTAAGGACCTGACTGAAGATCTGGTTTGCAACCTGGTTATGCGCCTTAGCATGGAATTGAACCAGCTACCCTTGGGTTTGCAGGTCGGTGTTCAATACACTGAGCCACACACCAGTCAGGGTAGAGAAGGAAAATCTTTTGCATAGGGTTGGACTTCAGTCAGGATCTGTACAACGAATGGCCTTGAGTGTTGGTGGATTTTTTTTTTAACTGAATTTCCCATAGCTTAGGGGTCATCTTACAGTGATGAATCCCTGGGCATGACATCCCAACTTCTTAAACAGTAAAAGAAAACATGCTGAACTTGACAGTTCATATATTCATCCATTATTTTATTAAATATTTATTCTCAGCTACCTGACAAGCTCATAGTACCAGGAAGCACCATGGTACCAGATTGTGGGACCAGAAGCCAAAGAATGATACTTAGTCAAAAAGGTCACTTAGTCTCTGCTCTTTGGTTCAGGGTTGATCAGAATGTATGAACCAGAAAAACCTCAGCATTTTATTTAAAATGCAAATTAATTGGACTTGAGCAGGAATCTGCATTCTCATTATTCTTCACCATGATTCTTACACCATGAAAGGTTAGTCTGGAGCTTGCCAGGCAAAAGGCCCACACCTAAATGCTTCAGGCAATAATCAATGACCTAAAAGAACTCTAGCATCAATAGGAGAGATAAGTAACCAGGAAAGTACTGCTATAGGATGTACCCAGGGTCCCCATACGGAGCTGGCATAGGGCTAAAGAGATGGGGTGGTGCAGAATGGCGGTTTGTCTAACAAGAGGCACTTTTGTTATCATAAACAATGGTAGTCCTGCCCATGGTGTTCATGAGGCTTTTTTATTATTGATACTTTCATTTTCTTGTACCTTTTTTTTTTTTTTTAACTTTTTAGAATAGTTTTACAGAAAAGTTGCAAGGACAGTAAAGAGTCTACATATTTCCCCTGACACCCCATCTCATTAACATCTTACATGTGAATGGTCATTTGTCACAATTAATGAATCAATACTGATACATAATTATTCACTAATCTCCCTACTTTACTTGAATTTCCAAAGTTTAAAGCCTAGTATCTTTTTCTCATCTAGGATAGCATCTGCTGATTCGACCAACCATGAATCAAAAATACTTGGAAAATAAAATCCCCAAAACTTCCAAAGAGCAGTACCAGAAAAAGAGTACACCTAGCACTATGCTGAGTCCATGTGAAGTGAGTGATGTGTAGGGACACCCTGCTGTAGTCTGTATGCAAATGTAGGTTATATGCAAATTCTACACCATTTTATCCAAGGGATCTGAGTGTCTATGGATTTTGGTACCCACAGTGGGTCCTGGAATCAATAGTCTGTAATACAGAGGGTCAACTGTATATTTAGTCATCATGTCTCAGGCTCCTGTGGCCTATGACAATTTCACAGACTGTTTTTGATGACCTTAATAATTTTGAGGTGTACCATTTAGGTATTTTGCAGAATGACCCTCAATCAGAATTTGGCTAATGTGATTCTCTTTCATGGTTAGAATGGGATTATAGATTTTGAAGAGGAAGCACCTACAAAGTGCTGTTTTCATGACATCACAGCAAAAATATATGCTATCAAAATGACTTGTCACTGTTGATATTGACCTTGATCACCTGACCTATGTTTATCAGACTCCCCCACTGTAAAGATAGGTTTTCCCTCCTTTCCCATCCCACACTCTTTGGAAGAAAGATGTTCAGCCCAAACTTTAGGGCTAGAGACTGTTCCACAAGCTTGAGCATAGCATATCTACGTAAACTAGTTGGAATCTCCCTTTGTGGGAGATTTGTATATTCTTCTTCATTTGTTTATTTGTCCAACCGTTTATTATGTCAGTATAAACCTATGGATATTTATGTTATACTTTGAACTTTAACCCAATACTATGTTATGCATTTTTCTTGCCCAAATCATTCCAGCTGTAGTCATGAATCATTGGGAATCTTTTCATTTGGTTCCTGTGTCCCTTCGACGCTCCCACTTCTTTATTTCCTGTCACTAAACAATGCTCCAGGCTCATCCTATGCATTTTCTATCCCATTTCTAGAATCAGTCATTATCCCAAGGAGCCCTGATTTCTTTAATTAGAGAAAGGCATTTAGAAACCAAGATCTGGGTGTTGCATGTGATCATAACTACTGGGGTATCATTGCTTCTAGGCCCTCTCAGAACTAGGAAATATATGTGCATATATTAACTTATCCATAAATACACACATGTCTATATCTAATCTATCTACATCTAGCATCTATCTATCTATATATATATATACATATATACACATATACATATATATATATCTGTATCTCCATTAGGCTAAATATGAGTCCACACTGGTGTTTCTAGTTACCACTTGACTCCATTGCCACATGGGTCATTCTGGCCATGCCCCCTTGCTGATTTGTAACCTCCCTTCCATCCCAGTAGTGAGAAACCAGGTTCTCATCATCTTCCACCCTTTTATTCATTTGTTCAAGCTCAGTATACATATATCATGACTTCAGCATTAATCTGTACCTTCCTAGGGGTCCCTTTTTATGGAATTTCCATTTACAACCAAAGAAATGTCTGTCACTTATAACACATTTTGGGACACTCTGGTTTGGAGCAACTCCTTTCTCAGGCTACTGCAGTTGTAACACAAGGAGTGCCCTGGGCTATCTCTCCTTTTCTTGGTTTGTCCTTCCAGAGAATGCCTCAGAAGCCACTGGCAGTCACCCCAGAGTTTGCCCAAGATCTAGAATAGCTGTCACTGCCCCAGTGTTATTATCAATATCCATTCAAAGAGCACTTGTCTAGAGCCTGGTACTATATACCTAGGCCTGTGTTAAAGAGAAGGAAATTAATGTAACAGGATCCAGCCTTTAGTAGCTCTAGTAGGGGTGGGAGAGGGCTAGGCTCTTGTTCCTGTGTTTTCAAGGTTGGTTTACTTCTCTAAGTGCCACTGCATGAGGAAGCATGGGATATACTGCAGCATCTCAGAGGAGAGAGCCTTCATCCCTGGTTCCAACACCTGGGAGGCTTCTCAAATGATGCCACTCTTGAGCAGAGTCCTTGAGTATGGATTCTGGCTTCTCATATGTACCTATTGACTGTCTGTGCATGGGCTGGGTGTTGAAAACACAACAGGGGCAGGAAACCCAGGTAAGGTGACTGATCTCATATAATAACATGAGTGGCAGTTAATCAGGTGAGCATGTGGTGTTTCAGCCCTGAGATTTCACCTGCCAGGGTTTCCTTCAGTTCTCACATGTCTGCCTCCATCAAGCCCCTCTGGGAAGACACTCTGCAAAGATCCCAAAGGTCCTGGCTTATCCACAGCCTTGCACTGATTCCTTCCCATCACATCAAGCACAAGGGAGAGGGGAGGGAAGGAGGGCGCCAAGTGGGGCAGCATCCATTTGATCCTTTTTATATGTAAATGTGACTTTAAATAATATTTTGTAATGACCTGCATTTCTGTTAGAAAGTATCTCTTGATGATTTATCTTTCTCCCTGCAATTATGACAGCCTAGTGATCTTACTAATTAATGCCAATGTGGGTTTTCCGGAACCTCATTAAAGGTTTCTCCCTTCCAGGACACCAGTGCACAGCCAGGGGCACAGAAAGCTATTTTCTTGTGGGTGGAACCACATCTTTTGATTCTCCACCTCTTCCTTTTCTTTTTTCTTTTCTCTTTTGTCTTCCTTTAATTCATTTTCCCCTGTTGAGTCTCCTCTTCTTCCTCTTCCTCCTGAGCCCTCTCCTTTATCCTTTCTTTTCTTTCAAATAGTTGCTTCCAATTACTCAAATATTACTTGAAACCATCCAACAGTCACCACCTGTGTTCCTTTAGTGATCTTCTTTCTCCTGCAAGAATTGCTTTATCTGACTATTTCATTGACTATTTCCTATTCAGTAAGTCCTGGTTGAGAGCTTTCCATGTTCCAAATTCCCTTCAACCCATTAGGGAAACCACAGCAAATGAGAATGTGTCCTGTCTGTAAGACTCTTTAGTTTGGTCCCATAAAAATAACTAACACATGAACAAAAGAATGAGGGGTTGTGTGGTCCAATAAACTGTGTTAATACTATCCCAGAATTTGGCAAACCATGGCCTGAAGGCCAAATCCTGCCCTCTGCTTGTTTGTGTAAATAAAGTTTCATTGGCACTCAGCCACACCGTTCACTTATGTATTATCTGCAGCTGCTCCACTGCTACAAAGGCAGAGTTGAGTAGTTGCCATGGAGATCACTGGCCTGTAAAGTCTAAAATAATTTACCATCTAGCTCTTTCTAGAAAAAGTTTGCTGAGCCCTGCTCTATCCCATCATTGGAGATTATGAATGCCCAACCTGTATTTAAAACTCTAGAAAATTCTACAGTTGGAAAACCTAATTTTCTTCAACCCATTTTCCCCCCCAAATGTATTTGATTATAGAACCTACTTCCAACCCACCATTTTTATGAATTAATGTATAGACACCTGTTCCTGGATAAAAAGCCCAGCTTTGAAGGTTGTCTTTCTCTTCCTGGTACCAGTTCGGTCACCAGCTTGGCCACCAGCTTGGCCCTCTGTCTTCTGGCTGTTCAAGCTCAGCTCCATTGTCAGCCTCTGTTGAGGAGGCCCCTTCGCTCGGACACACGGGCCGGGATTCTCCTTCACTCCAGTGAGACACTGTTTCTCTTTCCAGGAGCAAACGTGCATAGAGCCCAAGTCACCACTAACCACAAAACAAGTTAGACTGGTTTTCTGTCCATGGAGTTTCCATTCTTGCCTCATCTGACTCATCCAAGGAAAGCTCATTTTGATTTGTGGTTCACTTTGTTCAGAGGCATTGTTCAAGCTGAGATTAGACTGGGATGCCTTGAAGGTCAACCAGACCTGAGGGAGGTGTCTTGATGGTGTTGAGAAATCCCAGCAGGTAGAAGTTCCTCCTAAGGTCCAGAGAGACTCTGGGAAAGCTATGGCAGGGAAGAGAAAGGTTCTTTCTTACCCTAGAAGACAGGGGGCTTCAAATAGCCAGCTGTGGACTTTGAAGTTGGCTTAGGAAGCTTAGAAGAGAATATTCCAAGGCCCATTTGGAGAAGTCAGACAGCAGGTTGGAGAGGTGGTTTATCAAAGTGCACCTGGGCAGGAAGAAAAATCTAAGTCATGAGTTGACAGAGGCCATAGGCAGACCCCCCAACCAAAGAGTAGATGTGGGGTGAAGATTTAGACAGCAACAGTGAAAAAAACACGCAAACATCTTCCCCCAGAAAACTCAGTTTAAGCAAATACCTGAAATATGAATGTGTAGGGGTTGGTGAGGAGATGATGGGCTAGGCAGAATAACAGGCAAAGGGAAGAGCAGACGCAAAACCCTAAGGTAAGAAAGGGCATGGAACCCTGGCTGGTATAGCTCAGTGGATTGGCACTGGCTTGCAAACCCAGAGGTTTCTGGTTCAATTCCCTAGTCAGGGCACATAACCAAGTTGCAAGCCAGGTCTCCAGCCAGGTCCGTAACTGGAGGCAGGTGAAAGGCAGCCATACATTGATGCTTCTCTCCCTATCTTCCTCCCTCTCTGCCTTTCTCTCTGAAAATAATAAATAAAATATTTTTTAAAAAGAAAAGAAAGGGCATGGAGTGATTAAGAAGCTGTAAGATACTCAATGTGGATTGTCCAATTTGAACATAATCTGAACCTGACCTCACTCGGAGATAACACCTTAGTGATCATCTCTAAGCTAAACCCTTAGCTGAAGATTTTGAGCCACATGCATTTGTTTGAGCAAAAGCATTTCAAATACAGAAAGAAGGTACTAATTCATTGTTTGGGGTCATGCTTGAAAAACCAACAGAAATTCCCTGGTGCTAAAGCATCCAATACCATCAGGTTCTCCTTATAAGGGAAATTATTTTTGCCTACCTTTTAAATTAAGAGAATATACTAGTGGAGTCATTATATAAAGTTAAACCATACTCATCAATGTTACATTGATTGATCTTAGTTATATTTAAGTGAAATAATAGTCAAGGTGTTTCTTATTTTTCTGTTAAGTTCAGTGAGGTAAGCTTGAAAGTAAAGAAAATGAAAGCGTTAAATTCACTCTTTAAAGAAATCTAGCACCTAATTTAAACAAGAACCAAACTGAGTGGTGGCTTGCCACTTGATAATGCTGTTGATCTTTCAGTCTTCACATAATACCATCGAATCTCATCGTTAGGAGCAAGCCGCTCTGTTGCTGGATTAAGGGACTGTTCTGACTCTTGTACTCACTAATTATTTGGGAACTTTTCTGCAAAATATTCTCATTTGAACTTAAAAAGCTTAAACCTAGATTCTCATTTATTACAATGATTTCTCTGTAACAAGAATGAGCATGAAATTTAAATACAATTCTCTCCTGAAAGCCACATTGCTTGTTCACACACACAGACATATTCACTGAATTTACTGAAACGTCAAAAGCAAGACTGTTATAGAATCCTGTAGCTATGTCTGACATGCTCTGGAAATTCTCCAATGTAGCAGACAGAGGGCTCCAAGGCTAAAATTTAACTCTTTTCCCCAAAGTTTAATTTCCATGGCTTGATTTCATGAAAAGCAATTTTTTTTACCTTTTTTTTTTTTTTTAAGGTGGTCATAATTGAAAGGGAAAATTCTCCCCCTGAGACACTTTCCCCAGATAGCTGTCTTTGACATTGATACATTTCCCTCTCAGCCATAAGCCACAGAGATGGGTTCCCCTCACATTAGCGCATTAATTGTTCTTCTCCAGGTCTATGCACGCTAAGATGAAAACTGAGGCAATTAGGCAATTAAGTCAAGCAAAAAACAATGCTTGTGCTCCAATGAGCCACAATTTTAGTTGACAGTGGCTTTGACTTGACTCATGGAGGTAATTGCTGCAAGTCCTCCGTGACCCTCCTACAGAATGCGTAAGGATGTTACCACCATCCTCTTACAAAAAAAAAAAACAAAACAAAAAGAGGGGAAGAAGACTGATGTCCTTTGTTTAAGTTAAATATAACCTGTGTCAGTTCAGGTTCTCCAAGAAGCTGACCCTGAGACAAGAATCCAAATGAAATAGTTTATCCTGGAAGGGATTATAGGAAGCATTGGTAGAAGGATGGGAAAATAAGACATCAAATTACCTCTGTGGGAATAGAGCTTGTCTTACAGGGGAAATCTGTGAACTAACGTGGCACTCTGCTCAGAGTTCCCTCCTGAGGCAGACATAGGAACTCCCAACGGTCCTTGTTCAGGGCCTTACCTGGGGCATTAACTCTTTAGCAAGATGGAATGGGCTCCAAATTACAGGGAAAGCCCTCAAAAAAAAAAAAAGAGACAAATGCTGGCCTGGGAGGTTTGGCTGGCAGGTGCTGCAAAGGTCCATGGCCTGACCACACTTCCTCAGCCAGAAGACCTCAGTTTTTGTGGTTACGGTTCTGAATCCGCCTTTCTTTTATTCTCTTCTTTCAGAACAAATCTAGATGTTTCGACAAGAACTTGAGGAGGATTCACCTTGTTATTCTCCTGGAGAAGGTAAGTCACTGGCTAGTAATACATAACCTTTCAGTGTACATGGAAAGCTCAAGTTATTTGAGGCACTCCCAGGAAAGTAGCCCCACAATGCATTATGTTAGCTGGGAGACTCCTCTTATGAAATGAACTCTGAAATGTTACCTATTTTTGCTCTCAAATACCCTTTTTTTCTTTCTTTTAAAGGAAAAGACTAAATTTTTAAACTGAAAGACTCCACTGTAGTTGGTCTTTGATTTGCATGACTTTCATTCTTTGGCCCAAGGTGATAGGATTCTGACCACACTATATTCTTTGGTAAGCCAGCGATGTAGCCAAGCCAAACCAAATCAACAAGAATTTATTTAGCACTTAATATATATCATGATT